>OX336375.1:27264276-27513006 GCA_946902895.1 Fragum fragum
TAACTAATTGACATCATAAAAAATTCTGGCTTAAACTGGACAAACAGGAGTTCTATAAAAAGATCAGACCGTAAACATGTGCAGGCTAATCTTTGGTGTTTTATTAGTTTTTTTTTTATTTTTTAAATATATATATATATACCTATGAATACCTCTAGTAAAATATATTCATTCCACACGGACAAAATCGCGGACATATCAACAAAGAGTGAAAACTATTGAAGCGGTGAGGTTAAAAGTCAGTTTAGAAGCATTTCTGCGAAACCCGATTAAATCAAATGTTTTATAGTTTTAAGACTTTCGAAATTCTACCTTGACCATATTTCATAAACTAGCAAAAGCAAAGTGGATGCTTGAACACGTAAACCCCGAAATCGTAATTAAATGGCGCAATCTTACACACTTGCAGAGAAAATATAAATCCTATCTCACTTTGAAACTCGAAAACAAATCAATGAGCTTACAAACAATCTCGGAGCCGTAACATTACCAATGCAGCTCTTGAATACTTAAGTAAGCCAATTTAAAAGCCAAACCCTTCATTCTAGAGAAGTAACGACTCATAACCCATTCCAAAACAACAAAATTTTAGACTAGTTCAAATTGAAAGAGGATGAAGACGACAAAACAAAGTTGGTTTATAATGAAAAATGAGGGCTGTAGGAAGTAGAAAAGATGTGAGAAAAGGAGAACTTGCTTTTTACTCAAGAAAACAATTTGGAAAACATTGTTGAAAATGAAGAAATTGAACCAAGCAAATTCTTCATTTTCCACAAGTTTTTCTACCCAGAATGTTTAAAAAATCTAGAATATCATTAACTTGTTGTCTGCAACTCCTTCCAATTTGGACCAGTGTAAAATTTTGCTGTCTGGTAATGGGTTCGCCCTCTGAAATGTGGACTTCGTGTTTGCATTGTTCAGCTTTGACATACCACACTTGATTGTGTTTGTATGAAAACCCGTTAAGATTAGTTAAGATTAGTGGATCTCCAGTGCCAATCAAGAAACCGACAGACAAATCAAATCATACATTTAGACCGGAATTGAACCTTAAAGATGACATTGGTCAAAAATTATGTGAAACAAATTTTTTGCATGGCGATTTGACGTCGTAACTACAACTTATTCTTATGACTTCATTGTGAGAATTTTATAAGGGTCAAAACGTTTTTTTTTTTCTGATCTAGGAGGGTTAAAACCCTGGTATACGAGTCAACACAAAGCCCTTCTTACCATTCTTTGTGTACGATTTAAGGTAGCCTGTATATGCACTATATCCAACCTACAATCAATTTACATGTATTCTGTAATTTGATTAAAACAAGTTAATATTCTGTGAGAATTAACTTAAACATAATAAATAGATAAATAAAAAAAAATGAGATAAGCACATTATTACACCCTTCACCCATTTCAACACAATGATGCTTATTCAAGCTGTAGTTACGACGGTTAAGTTGTCAACCAACTATTCTATTTTTTTGTTACATGTTACTAGCCATAAATTTTGCAAAAATAACGCCGTTTAAATTCGAAGCGGCACTTCCTGTTGGAGTAAATGGGCGTGGCCAACGCAGTAAGTGGGCGGGACCAGCGATTGATCATTTCCATAAACATTGCTGTTTGAAAATTGAATGATTGATTGATTGAATGGGGTTTAACGCCACTTTAAACAGTATTACAGTCATATCGCGGTGGACGGAGCACCTAGCAATTGATTCCTGGTATTTCTCATATCAGCACTACCATTACACCCTTTCAGCTACCATCCGACTTAGGTTTACGATCATCCACCCATTGGTGAGAGACAAATGTCGGAAAGGATATGTGCCGCCGCCGGGGATCGAACCCAAGATATCTCATGTTTGAAGATTTGGAGTCTGGTGCGCTACCGACAGCGCTATTACGGTGGTCTGTTGTTTGAAAAAAAATGAGTATTGACTGTGATACATATGCGAAATAGCAGTGGCGAAGAGGAAGCGAGTCTGTAACGTACAACGTGACTTTTGATGATGACATTTAGTCAAAATAGTTAGACAGGCATGAATAATGAAATTCGTCAAAATCAATCTATTCTATTAAACATTATCTTATAGATGATGTATTACCCATTCTAACTCAATCCCTCCTTTTTACGCCCCACAAGAAAAAAGCTTTGGAAAACATTGTGGACAATGAAGAAATTGCTTGTAACAAGCAATTTTATTCATTATCCACAATGTTTTCTATCCCAAAAGAAGAAAAAAATTAAAATTCCATCAACTTGAAATTGTCGTCTGCAGCCTCTTTCAAGTTGGTCCAGTCTAAAATTTTCTTGTGTTGGAATGGGTTAAACTATCATTTACTTCTGACATTGACATAAGATACGGATCTGGTCATGGACCCGATTCTCTATTTTAGAAGGAAATTATTTGATTCTTATTTCAGTAAAGGCCTATAAACTACTCTACGGAAATAGAAAAGGAATCGAATAATTTTTTAAGAATGTACCGATCGATAAAAAGGAAACATCATCTGACACAATTTTTACACATCAAACATCAAAATTAACTTCAAACTTATTCACGCGTTTGTAGTGTGAGTATTCTATTCTAAACAAGGGCAGATAACTAATAACAAAACCATAAATGGTAAAGAATTTGGCTCCCTGATTCACTATATCATGGCTGTCAATAATATAACCAATTGACCAATGAATCGTTCATTACACTAGAAATTTTGAGCTTCGACATTGGTCGCCATTTTTGTTAATCCGATTTATTTATTTGGCGATACAAACGTCGCAAATACAGCTTATTCAAGCTGTAATGACGACGTTTATGCCGCAAACCAACTATTCTACTTTTTTGTTACATGCTACTGGCCATAAAACTTTGCAAAATAACGCCGTTTAGTATCGAAGCGGTCTTCCTGTTGGAGATGGTGGTCGGGGCCAACGATTGGTCAATTAACACACCAAAGTCAAGTTAAGTTAGATTTAGTTAGAACAGGGGCCGAAAGAGAGCAAGGGAGTACTAAGTAATTGGAATAATATATCAACATAAAATTAAGACATGACAGCAAATGCTAATAAGAACCAACATGTATAATGATTCTAACTTTTCACGGAGAATAATCTAATTGTTTTCTGTTTTCTCTTTCAACTTCAAACAATAAAGCGTCATTTTCAAACGCTTCACTAGAGAAATCGATTCTAAGTAGACAAATAGTGTCTTCGAATACCGAATTCACATGAAAAATTTATACGGTAACTTGAAGTTAAGATATTTTCCATTAATTTCCTTTTTGAAATTCATTTGAAAAAGCTGATGGTTTATGTTTTATGGATTTGCAATCGGATATCGATATGTGATTTTAATGGGGTAAAACGATTCAGTGAACGTGCATTTGCGCAGTTAGATAAACGCTCAAGTATGATGAATCAAAGTACTGAAAGTACTGTGAGCTAGCAAGACATGGTTTTGTTAAGTAATCTTCTTTGTCAAAAGTTATCATAATAAATTAAAGAAGTTAAAGTAACCCAGAAATTAAAAACAGCATTCTTTTGAAGGTTTGAATAAATGTTTATTCATGTGACCATACAAAGAAGTACACATAGTGAAGATTCTGATCAGACTCATTTTGGAAACGATATGCTCAAGTGAGCTAAAAGTACATAGGAAGTGAACTTAGAACATTCTTGAAATACACAAGAACTAGTTTTTATGGCTTAGGCATTCCATGGATTTATTGGTGTAGCCTCCAGTGGCAGTTTCACCCATTCAACTTTGAAAAAAGATTAAAATTGTGTCTATTAACTCAAGCTGGCGCTTTGCTAGCTAAAAGGTAGTAATACATTTTAATAAGAAACTGCCTAAGTAAATTCTCTCTTTCACCTGTCAAAAAGACAGAGTCAGACTGGTTAGGCATAGGGTGTTCTTTTTTAACTTAATGTTTACAACAGGAATAATTCAAACTTTTTGATTGGCTGATTCCTCTAATTTCACACACACACACACACACAAAAAAAATTGAGTACGCTGCTTTTTCTATGGTTCCACACAAAGTGAAAGTATGAGATTTTACTCAAAACTAATACGATGTTGCTTTGTTTTGCTCGGTGGCATCAAATTATAAGAAATGGAGGCAAAATTATTGTTTTCATTGAGGATTAACCTTAAAACCTATTCACACTTATGCATTCGCGGATGTGATTAGGATTTTAGGTTCCTCCCTCAACGAAAACAAAAAATGTCCTCTTCATTTCATAGCTAAGGTATCTTCTCAGACACAGCACAGTCTACTGTCTTACTCTGCTTATTCGAGAAGACAACTCTTTGGACTCTCTGTCGACTGATGAAAATATTGTGACAACTTTATAAAAATACAGCATCTGCATATCAAAATTGGATTCAAATTGTGTACAATGTGCAATTTTTTTTATTTTAGGGAGGCAATAAAGACATTAACCTATGACCAGACATCAATATTTTAGACGGCTACAAATTGAAAGAAGTGGACTATTCAAATTGCTCTAAAATAGGGAAAAAAAATGCCAAATAGGATCTGAAGACTTTGGGAGAAATTAATTGTAATAAACAATTCCTCATTTTCCCATAGTTTTCAGTTATTGTGTTTCTTCAGTGTCAGAAAAACATTAATGGGTTATTTGGTACTAAATGATACAACAAGGGATATAATTATGCTACTAAAGGGAAAAGAATAATCTGCTACTGTCAAGTTCTCTTTCTTTTCTTCACTTGACTTTTTTGTTTGCATGAAGCACCGTTTCTAAATGTTTGCATTCTTCCCGTGGAGGTTTGGGTCAAATGATGAGCTTCGGATATCTGATCATGTGACTTCTCTGACGCGTGGGAAGAAACAAGCAATTTCATCTTATGCCACAACGTTTTTCTTAATAATTCTATTCAGTTTGAGAAAATGTGGTTTTTGTGGTAAGTGGTTAATTCAAAGAAATACTTTTTCAAATAAGACTTACAAAATCATATTCTTTTATCTCACTCCACCACTCTCTCATACTAGGAAAAGACACCGCTTTCGTTTGTAGGGGATGCCTCTGAATTCAAAAGTTTACCAGTTCAAACTTAATTAGTCCATTTTTACTTACTATATACAAAGGGCAATAAAAGCATAACAATGTTGAGAACAATTCATATAAAAGCTATGGTTGGTCAATCAACATATCCCAAACTCCAATTTTTTCTAGCTAGAGTCACGATATTTTGGTAGCCTAACGACGATAGCGCCCTCAACTACCTGGCCTCATTCTACATGGAAACTATCTTCTGCTATAACAATATTAGGATATAACTTGGATCTTGCTGTTTAGCCCATTACTAGAAGGCAAAATTCCAGACCGGTCCAAATTGAGAGAAGCTGCACACGACATTCTCCACGAAATTTAAGTTGTTGTTTTTTAAATCGTATTGGTAGACAACATTGTGGAAAATGAAGAAATTGATTGTTTAAGCAGTTTCTTCATTTTAATTTATGCTTACTTTAGGCGCGTCAAAAATGATACTGTGTGAAAATGGGTTAAGAGGCTATAGTTTCAGGAGGGGGGGGGGGTGTCACACACTGTAATTTATTTCCGAAAAATTCCGTTTTCTATCTGGGTATATCATAAGGATAGGTCCTTGTAATGGATTCGGGAAAGTCTTTATAAAACCACCCGATCTCTCCAATATTTGTGGATTTCGGTTTCGGGAACGGTGTGTCTTTTGTCGCTCTACTAATATATGTGGATGACAGTGTCTTCTCGGCCGCGATTTGACCTATTCCAAGATATTGCCAGTCAGGGTACAGTCTTGGTCTGTAATCACGTAACCCATCTGGTCCTGTAACATAAGAAAAAAAGTTCTAGCCAAAGTAACATTAGCAGAGCAGACGTTGACATAACAATCTTTAATCCAGTCGTCTAGATCAGATATTAAAAGAAACGTTGGGAAGAGGAGAATTTCATTCAATTTGAAGATCTCTTTCATCCATTTGCGTGTACTTTGCGCATATCTACGTGTCACTAATGTGTCAAGGGTCTCAGGTTGAGTTCCTAAGTGTCCCAGTCTGTCAATAAGATGAGATACTGTAAATGATCATAGCTGTTTAGTAGAGAAGTAAAGCCGATCCGTTCTTTACTAAGTCTCTTTTTAGTACTAAAATGCATCCAATAAGACAGTTCAAAGTATTCAGAAAAACATCATGTTGCAAGTCACTTATTTTTGTAAGCTCAATTAGCTCAGTTGGAATAGCACTCGACTTCAAACCTCGAGATCGCGGGTTCGATCCTTCGGTTGACTAAAATAGCCAACCAAATTGTCTGAGACGTTAAAATGAGGGTCCATGAGACGGTGCTATCCATCGATCACGCCAAAGAACCAGGCGGGGTTCCCAGTAGTTTCATCCTGTATCCTCGCACCATCCACCGTAACAACTAACCGTCTCCTAGGGGCGTGGTTCATATATGCAAATGCTACGGTAGCGACGAAAAGAAAAGAATATGCATTGGCAATTATCAGCCACAATTGAAAAAAAAAGAGATTGTTAGGCAATTGATACAAAAGAAATGGAGAAATTGTAGAATGAAATGGGTTTTCGTGGATAATCTTATACCATCTATACCACTGTGTACACTGAAAATCTTCTAAAACGTATTCTTACTTTCATCTTCTACGTAACTCTTTCCTGTTTCCAAACTTTATACCTGTCCAAATTTAAAGGTTTTCCAGACGAAAATTGAAAAAAAAAGCATTTAATTTAAAAAAAAAACCAATTAGAAGGGTAGAAAATGTTGTAAAAAAAGAAATGTTGTAAAAAAAAGAAATTGTTTGTTACATGCAATTTCTTCTCTTTATACGATGTTTTCTCAATTATGAATTCAGTGGAGCGTATAAACGAAGGATTAAAGGGAAAGAAGTTACGTTTTAAATTGTTCCGAAATAAGGCATCAAATAGTGTGTGAATAATTAATTTAAGGTAAGAAAAGGTAATATTGAAAATGATCCAAACTGAAACTGTCAGTCTCTGTACATATGCATTTAAAGACCAAACATTTGATTGGAGACTATTCTAAGTTGTAGACTTACAGTCTATCTTGCTCGAGCGACCATTTCCATTAAGCGACCACAATGGACTCGCCCTTTTCAAAATCAAAAGCTTACGTAAAGAAGTGGTCGTTTCTTTTTTCTTTCTTTTTTTTTTAACTTTTCATATCTAAATCCAATGATGTTTGGAACTTATAAGAATTGTCTAAGTGAGAGGATTCTAATAATTCCCAACAAGTAGCATTTAGCGAGAATTATGTAATAATTGATGTAAACAATCGAACGAATACTTCATATACTTCAAAAATAAGTGTATTAAGCGACCATTCTCTTAAGCGACCACTTTTTGGTCGTCCGATGAGTGGTCGCTTAATACAAGATTTACCTTTTTGTTTGTGTACGATTATTTACATGTAGAACCTATATTTGAGACTGCTGTGTTGTGAGTGATTGAAAACATTTAATTGCCTCATTGCCCGTGAAAGAAATGGATTATATATTACATTTTGTCGTCTGGCGATATTTTAAAAAGGTAACCTACCTGTCCATATCACAGGTCCGTCATACGGGCACCACTCTTGGTGTGGAGCTGGTTCTTCAGGTTTTGGTCTGAGTTCGATCCTCCTAGCAGCCACAAGATTCCCATCACGGTCTATTCGTAAATGGCTCATATCAACCTTCGACATTGTTTCAAATTGCAAGAGTCTCACTGTCCAAAAAGAAATGTTTGACATTTTAGCCTGTCTAATATTTCCAACGATTTCACAAGCTCGCTAAGTTAAGACCACCGCCGCGTCCATGGCGCAGTTGGCAGCGCGTCGGACTCTCCATCATGAGGTCCCAGGTTCCCTCCCCGGTCGCGGCAAATATCCTTTCCGACATTCGTCCCCCAACAATGGGTTAGTAATCGTAATCCTAACTTGGATGAGCAACTGTAGGCTCGGAAAGGATGTAGTGGTAGTATCGGTGCTAGAAATATCAAGAATTCATGGTTAGGTGCTCCAACCGACGTTATATGACTGAAATAACGTTTAAATCGACGTCCTACAGCAGATACAGAAGAATCTGTGAAGACATTTCCAACATCTGCGTTATAATTTAATCTTAGTTTCGTCTATCCAAGACGAGCGTTCTGATTGACCGGGAAAAATTATTTTTATCTCCATGGACAAAATTCTGAGCGCGCAGCTATTTCATATGCTTCCACACGAAATAGTTCCATAAAAAGTATATAAAAAATTGAAAAAATATTTGTTTCGCTTGATGTAGTTAATAAGAAATTAAGAGAATGTTTGTTTTTGTTTGTTTTCATAGAGGTATGAAACGAAAATATAATCACACTAGTGCATGAACCCGCTTCGCGTATTCATACAGTGTGATTAGTTTTTTCGTTTCATTCCTCCGTTTGTTTTTTTTTTCGTCCTTGTTATTTTAGGGTTGAGAAAACATTATAGATAGAGAAAATATGGCTTGTATCAAGCAATTTCTTCTTTTCAACAATATTTTCTTCCCTGCTGAATGTTTTTTTAATGAGTTCCTCTTTTAATTTTCTTCTGCAAAAGTTTTAATGTAGAACAGTTCTAAAATTATGAAAAATAGCAAAAAGATAAAAATAGCAGCTGAACGACAAATTAATGAACCTCTAACCCATTCCCACAAAAGCACATCTTTTTACACCCCACAAGAAATAATCTTTAGAAAAAATGTGGAAAATGAAGAAATTGCTTGTATCAAGCAATTGCTTCATGAAATTGCTTGTATCAAGCAATTTCTTCATTATCCACAATGTTTTCTATCCAGAAGGACGAAATAAATCTAAAATTCAACTTTAAATTTTTGCCTGCAGCATCTTTCAATTTGGACCTGTCTAAAATTGTGTTGTGTTCGAAAATGTTAAATTTGTTGGCTATAAAGCGCAAAGTTGAGACACCGAACGAGCTGAGTAGATGTGCAGGCTGGTCAGTACCACTTGGCGCCACATATATATGCGTAGACTCAAAAAATACATTAAGAAATCCCACCTGATAATCCAAACAGTTGAACATTTCCTCTATTGAATCGTATTGACCATTTAAACACGCTCTGTGACATACGATATCATTTTGTAATCAAATATTTCAAAAAGAGTGAAAAACAAAAGTTCGGCCCTTTCTCTGATCAAGCGGAAAGCAGTTTAAATGAATAATGTTAAGATTCGGTTTGGTAATCGACTTTAAACCTTACCGTTGCAAGTTCGGAAATTATGCCCGTCCTCTAGAGAATTTTCGACAGATTGTTATTTTTCAGGGATTCTGATTTAAGCCACTAAAAGAACAAGTAGTTGAAATCCACTGGTTTCAGAGATTTTTTACACTGTTTTAGTACATGTACACGCGAAGGTTTAATAGAAATTAGCCCTTCCCGCAAAAGCCTTATTTTTCAAGATTTGGACATTTTTTTTTTTGAAGAACCCGACAGAGAGTCACAAAGTTCACAACTTGGATGGTCATTCATTGGTCTATTCTTGTAGCTTGAAAAAAGCTATTCCATGTTTTCACAATTGTATTTCTTCACTGTATGGGAATGGGTTAAAGGAACAAGATGATCACGATAAGTCGTTCACTCAAGTGTCCTCTCCGTCTTCTTTCCAAACTTAGAAAATATGTAAGCAGGCAGAGCTCAAATGGAATATATGGGGAGACTTTTTGACATTATAGTCAAGGTTTACCCAGTCATTTCACATGCAAAATATGGAACTTGAAGGCTCAATTGGAACGAAGGGATTTTTAAAGCTTGCCTTCTTCGATTTTAATTCATATCGCAAGAGGATCCAAAGCGGACCCTCAGAGAGGCAAACTCTCTAGAAACTTTTATAAAGGGTCACAAGGCAACATATATAAGATAACAATCCTCTATGCTGTAAGGTTGATTACAATATTTCTTTTCTGTGCTATACCAATATGGAATATCTGGTACATTATTTCACAAAGTCTTGTCCAGAGTCACCAGTTCAGGCAATATATCGTCGGTCTCGGAGCAAAATATTGTGCTCGCGAACCGCCAATATTAACTTCTAAGCAGAAATTTCTTGGCGATTTCTTAATTTGTGTGTCACTGTAAGAAATACGCACTGACAGAGTCCAATATGGGACCCGATATTAAAACAACTTTTATAGGGGTCACGAGATCAAACTGTAAGTTCTAGGCCTAATAATTTGGCATAAACGTTTTTTTTTTCTTTTGTTTTTGTTTTTTTCTCTAAGATTCCTTTTCTATATGACGAAAAGGCTTTCAGGCCTGAAATCCCCAAGCGACCTTAATTCACTGATAAAAGGAACGTAATGAGTTATAAAAATATAGGTGCTTGAGCGCCTATATCGCTCTACTAGCCTAAAGGTACCGATTTAGAAAATAATGTTTAAATATTCTGAATCATCTTTGCCATTTCGGACAAATAAATCTAATCAATGAAATCATTGAAATGACTCTAAAGAAGTTATATAAATTTCATTAAGTCAGAGGAGCGTGAATGCCTTATTTGCCCCATCGACCTCGTGTCTCTATATTCAATTGCCCCAATCTATCTTCGGGGCTCTACCCCTAGTGACCAAAGGGTAGAGATTCTAGGAATTCTAATAGAAGTCGATTAACAGTTGATTCAAATGCAAAATATCAAGATTCTATGCCTTGTAGCTCAATACATTTCTTTTTTAATGGCATTTCGGCTTTAAAGACGATGTCGTTTGAAGAAGCCCCTCTTTATTTCTATATAGGCATAAATCCCGGCCCTGTCTGAATCTGGTGACCACAGGGTCATGCTTTTAGCAAATCAACCAATTCCCACTTATGACCCTGGTGAAAAGTTCTAAAACCTTTAAATGAAAAATGTAAAAAGCAAGATTGTGTTGCAACTGAGGTTAGGCTTTGAGGAGGACATATCACAAGAGCATCCCTTAGATCAGATTTACAGTCAATTTTAATTTGCGGAGGTGTAAATTTGGAAACTTTTTGGAAACTGTGCAGAAATTTAACATTATAATTGTAAAAATTATTAGTTCCAATGCAGATTTTCTCAATATTTTTAGAGAATGTGCTTATAGATGGTGTAAGTAGAATACGAGGTACTTTGGACCGGAGATTTACAACAGTCATACAGGTCTACAGAAATCCACCCTGTATTACGCGTTCCAACACGATATTCCCTTTTCACGACCCCCCCCCCCCCCTCCCATAAAAAAAATCAAAACATTGAAAGTACTGATGATGGACGTCCCTGTTGGCATACTAGTCATTTGCCCACTTTAGTGTAAAATATGTCATTCTTCGTGTAGATAATCTGGTTAGAGCTAAAGGTCTCGCCTAGCCCGGTTGATTTAATAGATAATATAAGACGTTTTCTATTCTTGTGTCCTGCCTAGTTCTGAAAAAAAGTCATTGCTACACGCGTCATTTATCTCGTACCGATAGAAACATGATAAGTAATTCGGCTATTAAGTTGGCTGAGAAACTAATGGTTTAAATCTAATGTTGCAGTTGTACATGTGCATGGCGTGAACAATGATGGGAAGCCATGGTTAGTGCACAACTAACCGCGGTATTACTGAAATACAACTGAAAATGATGATTCACTTAATCCAAATCTAACTAGCTCTTTTAACCTTTCCGAGATGACCCTTTTCCCATGACAGTCCACAAATTAAGACATCGTTTAAGAAACTTAGACAATTTTATTAGTAACATTCGTTGAGAGTCATTGCATATAAAGAAAAGAAATGAGAGGTTCAGTTTATCTTTAAATATCCTTCTGCGATCAAGTAGAAGCTTAAAAAGGCTATTTCAAGATAATAATAATCACCCAAGGAACATCTTTGAACACAGACAACTTGTGTCTGCGTATCTTTACATGTCTATGTAGTGTAGTATCAGTGATCCAGCTAGGATAAAAAAAGATCAGGATGCTAGTTTCCTGAAAGGGCACTCCGAGTAGCAAAACAACGAGAAGGGGCGTGTCCTAATTCCCACGGGTAATTTATAGGATTTAAAGACGTACTCTGTTTGTTGTCGTTTTCTTTAAATTGCAACGGGGCTTTGTTTTGAAAAAAAAAAGACTTAATATCGCATCCATGGGTCTCATCATGCAGGTGGCAGGAAAATACCGCAGATAATTCCCCAGAAAAAACAATAAAGCATTTTCTTCAAATTGTAGCTGAACAAAAAGAATCATAACTACAACAAGAAAACGGCTGTAATTACCATGTTTTACTTGACCAGCGACTATTTTTGTAACTCATAGATCATTATAGTTTTTTCCTGCCTTTCTTTCTTTCTTATTATAATCATTTTTTTAAAGGTGTTTATAAAGATAGAAATCTACTCGAAGAAATCAGAGAGTTCCTTCTTGTAAGCGTTGCCAATCTTACTAAGATTACGCATTGTACGCTCTCTGGTAGGCATTATAACAAGAGGCCCATAGAGCCTTATCGGTCACCTGAGTTCAAAGAGCACAAAAACAGATAAAAATCCACCAGATTATGCTACATACTAAATATCAAAGCTCTAGGCCTTTTAGTTTGCGAGAAGATGTTTTAAAAGTTTTCACTAAACAAGCCTATGTTAAACTTGGGACATCTTTGAACGGGCTAATTCTGAACCTGGGGCCATAATTCATACAATCTTGACGGGGGTCCACCACATAATGCTACATACCAAATATTAAAGCTCTATGCCCTCCTGTTTTGAAGAAGAGTTTTAAATTTTCACTATATAATCCCTATGTAAAATTCATGACGTCCGGGAATGGGCTAATTATGACCATTGGGCCATAATTCATACAATCTTGATAGAGATCCACAAAATGATGCTACATACCAAAAATCAAAGCTCTACGCTTATGTGTTTTTCAAAATTTTCACTATATAAGCCTATTTTAAACTTTTGACATCCGGAAATGGGCTAATTTTAATCTTGGGCCAACAATTTGTACAATCTTGATAGAGGTCCACTAGTTGATACTGTATACCAAATATCAAAGTTCTAGGCCCTCCTGTTTGGGAGAAGATTTTTAAAATTTTCATTATGTAAGCCCTTTATAAAACTTGTGATGTCCAGGAATGGGCTAATTCTGTCTCCGAGGCCATAATTTATACAATCTTGATAGATATCCACCAGATGATCCTACATACCAAATATCAAAGCAAGAAGATTTTTAAAATTTTCATTGTGTTAACCCTTTATAAAACTCGTGATGTCCAGGAATGGGCTAATTCTGTCTCTGGGTCAATGATTCATACCATCTTGATAAAAATCCACCAGATGATGATACAAACCAAATATAAAAGCTCTAGGCCCTCTAGTTTGGGAGAAGAAGATTTTTGAAATTGCAATCACCTAAAAGTTTGTATTGTTGGTAAAGGGTATGCCGGTTAGGGGTAATTAAATATTTTGGTAGAATTCGGGTCAGACCCAGTAAATCATGACAAAATATATTTGTAAAGAGACCTCAAAATGCTGTTTTCAGTCAGAGTGAGCTTTATTTAGTAGAAATATTATCACTTTTAAACATGTATGGAAACAGATGTAAATATTGTTTAAGTTTACATGTGTAGGAATATCTGAATAGGTACAATTTCTAGAACATTGATCAGAGGGAGATAAATGCATCTTATGAAGCTATAGAATTATTGCTTATTACTTCCCTTACAGATTTGCATATTCCAAATACATAACAAAATCATTTTGATGTACTGACAATAACTTATGAAAAACATTGGATCTAAAATTAGTCTGCAATAATTTGTTCGAATTCAGATTAAACAAAACCAAAATTTTCAGGTTATGTGAGAAATATATTTATTTATGAGTTTTGAGTTAAATAAGTGTGAGAGTGCTATTGTCAAGGCGTTGTCTGTTGTGCGTAAACTTTTTCTTTAAACATCTTCTTCTGCCAAACCAATGTACCGATTTCAACCAAACTTGTTAGATATGTTCCTTGGAAAAATTAAATTTTGTAATATCTGGTAGTATTACTAACAAGAGGCCCAGTGGGCCTTAACGGTCACCTGAGTAAAAGAGCATCAAGACAAGTGATTTTGTTTGAAAGAATTAGAAAAAGGTCCATGACCATTCGGTGGTGACCTAAAAATATGAATTTCTTAACATGATGAACTTTGAACCCTGGGCGTAGCCCGATACATGACCCCAGGTACATAAATTTCACAAACTTTAGTATACCTGTCCTACCAGTCATACACATAAAATATTTAAGCTCTTGCATTTAGGGTTTATTAGAAAAAGATTTTTTAAGAAGTACAAAAATTTACCCCATTCTGCTCCCGACTGGGGGGCCTTTTACGCCAAGCCCCCCAACCAAGTTTGGTTGAAATCCCCCCAGTAGTTCTTGAGAAGAAGATGAAAATGTTTAAAAGTTATCAAAAATGACCCCCTTTTGGTCCCCATTTTAGGCCCCTCTGACCTCCAGCCTTTTAATTTTTACAAATCTGTATAATCATTACCCAATGTTGCTTTTCACCAAGTAAGTTTGAAATTGGCTTAGTACTTCATCATCAGAAGATGAAAATGTGAATTCTTTAACAGGATGAACTTTGACCTCTAGGTGTGGCCCCATACATGACCCCAGGGACATGAATTTCACAATTTATAATATACCTGTCCTAGTTGTCATGCACACAGAATATTTTAGCTCTGGCATTAACGGTTTACTAGAAGAAGATTTTTAAAGAAGTACCAAAAATTACCCCTTTTTGCCCCCGATTGGGGCCCCTTTGACCCACAGAACCCCAATTTTCACAAACTTGAATTGGCATCCCCAAATGATGCTTTCTACCAAGTTTGGTTGAAATCCCCCCCAGTAATTCTTGAGAAGAAGATGAAAATGTTTAAAAGTTACCAAAAATGACCCCCATTTGGTCCCCATTTTAGGGCCCCCTGACCCCCAGCCTTTTGATTTTAACAAATCCGAATAACCTGTACCAAATGATGCTTTTCACCAAGTTTGTTTGAAATTGGCTTTGTACTTCATCATCAGAAGATGAAAATGTGAATTTTTTAACATGATGAACTTTGACCTCTGGGTGTGGCCCCATACATGACCCCAGGGGCATGAATTTCACAAATTATAATATACCTGTCCTAGTTGCCATGCACACAAAATATTTAAACTCTGGCATTAACGGTTTATTAGAAGAAGATTTTTAAAGAAGAACCAAAAATTACCCCTTTTTGCCCCCGATTGGGGCCCCTATGACCCCCAGAACCCCTATTTTCACAAACTTGAATTGGCATCCCCCAATGATGCTTTCTACCAAGTTTGGTTGAAATCCGCCCAGTAGTCCTTGAGAAGAAGATGAAAATGTTTAAAAGTTAACGGACGACGGACAAACGATGATTCCAATAGGTCACCATGACCATTTGGTCAGGTGACCTAAAAATATAAGTTTAAAACTTGGAATGTATGTTCTCAATCTAAAGAGAAACCTATGCTATCTATTGGAATAAATTTCTATGCCCCTACACAGGTAAGATTTATTGTGATCCATTTATCGGTTTGTCTGCAAACACTTAACAAAAAACCTTTACCAATACATTACCAATTACTTTAAGGCTATTCAAAATACAATGCTTATATTTGGCATGATCACGTGTTTACGCATGCCCAAATATCAAAGTAATGTGACAAGATCAGTCATCTGTCAAGGTCAAAATTTGGCATTTGTGATTTAAAAACACATCTTGTTTTATGATACAAACCCTTTCTTAGCTCACCTGAACACTTCATCATATGATCTATTGTGATAAGCCTTTGTCCAGCATCTACGAGCATTGTTCTGAAATTACAGACTTCAAATCTGGAGATGTTAAAGCCAGTGGAGCGATACAGGCCCTCTTTGGCCTCTTGTTTTCTGGTACAAACTTGATAGTCCTAGCCCTAAAGACTCTAAATACCAAATGTGAATTCAATCCGACAGCCGGTTCATGGCATGAAGATTTTTAAAGATGTACCATTTTTGGCCCCCTTATGGACCCTAAGGGGAGATAAATCTGAAGCGCCTTCCCATAAGTATGCTTCCTGCCAAGTTTGGTTGAAATCCATCCAAGGGTTCTTACGAAGAAGTCGAAAATGTAAAAAGTTAACCACGACGCAAGTCGACGGACAAAACACGATGACCTAAAAATCTGTATGAGTTAGCTTGTTGAAGTGAAAATCCTTCATGAATATATCTGATCTGAACGTGAACTAGAGGATAATTACTTTAATCAAAGAAAGACAAGCCTAAAAATGAATATCCATTATAAAAAAAAACTAGCCTTGTATTGTTTCCACCTCTCATCAGTCCAATGACAATTTCTTTACTGGTTAATATTAAAACTAGCTGTAGATAACATTTCAAATAGTGCTTATTTTCAAACACTGTTTCAATCAAGATTGGCAAGCATTGTTAAACAGAAATTCGGTTTCAGACGAGTACAGAGCAATTAAAATAGGTTTTCAATACGAAATGTATGTAAACCTACTTCATCATTAAAGATTATTTATCTAACAGAAATTCGATTGTCGTCTCATCCCCTTGGAATTGAAACAGGTAGATATGGGCCTAACAGGCTACCAAGAATGCGTTATGTGCGACAAACTAGAGATAGAAGACATTTCGAGGGCTTAGAGCAAAAACATAGTATGGCTCTATACATTGTATAGAGCCATACTATGTTTTTGCTCTAAGCCCTCGATTTATTTCTTTTTCATTTGTCCGACCAACCAAGAAATATATTGATAGGTGCTATTATGACAGACCGTCTATGTACAAACTTTGTCAGCTTTTGCAAAGTCACCCTTCAAAGACATTGTTTAGGTTAGCTTTATATATAAAAGTGCGTTTTAGAAGACGAACTAATCATATTAACGTTGCCGTCCCTGGGGTATTTAATTTCAAGCCAACAGCCTGTCTCACATTTCATTTCGGCAAGTCAGACTGAATGGATCATAAGTTATTCGATCTGCATTCGGTATTATCAACAACCCAAAAGCCAGTCTCGTGCATTATTTCGACAAGCCTGACATGTGTACAAGATATTATTTTCAATCAACTCACTTTAAGAGGTTCCGCTCATGAAATTAATAGCAACGTTCTGTTTTCGCATTCTTGATTCATATAATTTCTGAAAGTTCTACTTATCATGTTTATTCGTTGAGCATTTTGTTCCAAGGTAAGTTATAAATTCTGATCTGCTACATATTCATTTTTTCTTGTCAACCCGATTAGCTCAGTTGGTAGAGCACTTGACTTCAAACCTCAATATCACGGGTTCGAGCCCTGGGCTAACCATATCAACTAACAAACTAATTGTCTTTCGGATGAGACGTTAAACCGAGGCCCCGTGTGACGGTGCTATCCACCGAGCACGTTAAAGAACCAGGCGGAGCTCTCAGCAGTTTCGTCCTGTATCCTTGCACTATCCCCTATAACAACTAACCGACTTCTGGGGGCGTCGCTCATATGGGCAAGTGCTACCGTAGCGACGATAAATAAACGGAAATGCACACATTCATTTTCTTTCCGATCATCTGTTATTGATGATTCATATTATTCTACAGAATTAGTACATTGTATTGTGCTGATTTTTTTTCATTTAACAGGATTCTTAAAATGAAACAATTTAAACCATAATTAGGTGGCAAAGTTTTAGACTAGTCCAAACTCAAAGCAGTTTCAGACCGCAATCTCTTGTTTCGAGTTGATGGATTTTGAAAAATCTTTGTCTTTATTGGTTAAAATCACTGTAGAATTAAAGTAATCACTTGTACCAAAAAATTTCTTCATTTTCTGGAATATTTTCTAAAGCTCTTTTCTTGGTGGGTATGAAAAAAGCCGATAGTGTGGGGAAAAGGGTTAACAATTCTATTCTGATCAAATTAAAGGATGGATTTCCTGATCATTTTACATAATGGCCGATTGTCTTATGTTTACAGTTTTCACACCATTTCAAAATATTGTAATCACACTCTCAGAACTTTACAACAGGAGATTTTTCTGAAACATACGGATGTTCTGTGTTTAACCCATACCAACACGGCAAAATTTTAGACTGCTCCAAATTGAAAGAAGCTGCAGATTGTAATTTAAAGTGATGGAATTTTATTTTTTTCATCTATTTGGATAGAAAACATTTTGGAAAATAAAGAAATTGCTTGATACTAGCAATTTCTTCATTTTCCACAATGTTTTCCAAAGCTTATTCCTTGAGGGGCGTAAAAAGGAGGGATTGTATGGTTATGGGTTAAAGGAGTTTATATGCAGAGCCTGTGCCCAAGTTATTCTACAGCAGATCCACTTCATTATTGGAACAGGTGCAGATGTACTTTTTCCCTGCCACATGGTAAAGGCTGAAATTCATTTCTCTAGGAGAGTGAATGAAACCAAGATTGCTCTAACCCATTCCCACACAATTCTGCTTTCTGACGCTCCTCAAGAAAATAACTGCAAAACATTGTGGAAAATAAAGAAATTGCCTTTATCAAGAAATTTCTTCATTATCTAGAATATTTTCTACATAAAGACAAAGATTTTTGTCAAGTGGGAATGGGTTATTGCCTTCTTTTTCTGATTTTTGAGATTTCTTGTTGGAATATCACTTACTATTCACCTAAAACCAGAGAAACAATCACTATGATAAACTAGCTAATTTGGTAACTCTGACCAGCTTTCTTTTATTTGCACTACTGAACATCATCACATCAGGGCACAAGTCATGATGATGTCATCAACCCATACCCACATAATCCCTCCTTTTTACACCCCTCAAAAAAGTTTTAGAAAACATTATGGAAAATGAAGAAATTTCTTGTATCAAGCAATTTCTTTATCATCAACATCGTTTTCTGTTTAAAACAAAGAAAAAAAATTCTGTCAACTTGGATCTCTCGTCTGCAGCTTCTTTAAGTTTGGACCAGTCTAGAATTTTGTTATGCTGGAATGGGTAAAATTGCAATGTAAATCACAAGCAAAATGACATGCGTTGAGAGAATTTCTTTGAAAAAATTCATTCATTCATTCATGAAAATATAGCTTTTGTGTTCACTCAATGAAATATAGATAAATCTTATGCTGAAAAACTCAATTATCCTCTATGTATTTTCTACTTTTGGGATAAATACAATCATTAACTCATTACCATGTGATAGAACTTTACTTATTTAATTCAGAACAAAACTTAAAAATACAGCATGTAATATTCTTTATCTTCTTTATTCAAATATAAATATTCTCTAAAACATATAAGAAGAGAAAAGGATAAAAATGTTATTCACAACTTGTATAAAATCCTAGTAGTGACATCAGTAATTGTAAATCTAAAACAAAGCTTCTTATAAATGGTCATTTTTACATACCTAAACTAGAGGCGCTTGAGCACCTGTATCGCTCCGCAGGCCTGAATATACTGCTTAAGCAAATGGTGTTTTCAGTATTCAATATAAACTGAATCATCTTAGTCATCTCTGGCAAATAACTCTAGTCCATGAAATCTTTGAAAAAGTTCTAGTAAAGCATTTCAAACTTTTCAATGTTTTACAAAGTCAAGTTGAGTTATGTAAAATTCATATATCAAGTAAGATGAAAAGGCATTTACAAAATTTTCACTGTATACCACGAAAAAGCATTTACAACATTTTCACTGTATTTCATATATAGACATTAGCCCCACCCATAAAAACCATGTTTTACAACCTATCAAAATTACGTGAAGAAATCTGACAAAGAGTCCCCTTAGGATTATTCCTTCGAAATTGAGTTGAAATCCCTCAATAGGATTCTGAGAATATTTTCAAAGTTCTCAGAGTATATTCCGTAAATGGATATTAGCACCCCACCAAAATGCCATGCTTTTTTCCAAATCAAATTAACTGAATTTATCTGATAAAGGGTCTAAAAATGGATATTTCCTGTGACATTTTGTTAAAATCAATCTACTGGTTTCTGAAAAAAAAAAAAAAGATTTTTAAAGTTTTCACTTTATACCATATGTGGAAACAAGAGGGCCTTTGGCCCTGAGGCTCCCACCTGAGATAAAGGCTCTTTTTCTTTCAACAGTCTTATTTCATGTTAAGGTTAGGATTATCATACAAGTGGGCCATACTTAATACATACATAGACTATGTTCCTGGGGATCCAAAAGTCTCAATTACAAATTCAAAGGCTTTCGAGTAAATTTGAAAGAAGGAGAAAACATTTTCCTCCCTCTGGATCCGTGGGTTATAATTTCAGAAATAAAAAAAAGTCAGTGTACTGATGCTTCATGCATATAACTCCCCAACTTTCGGGCTCCACCCCTAGGGACCTGAGGATCATGATTTTAGCTATACTAAGGGAAAAAAGTTTAGCAATTTTTTTCGACCTACATTATTTTTCAACGTAGATGTATACACCTTATAAAATCAGTCTCGTTTGTAATTTTTAAGAGCTAACTATCTAATTATGCATTAAGAACACGTTTTCCTCGCTTCTAAAGGCTGTCTGATGCAATTTTGCTGAAACACGTTCTGCACGTGATTCCACATGTGCGTGAAGTCTATATCCACAATATCTATCCCAGTTTATTGGTTAGCATAAATAACAAGATAACTCATTAAAACATTTAAAAAAATTTCAAATGGGAGGTCGCCAAGGGCTTAACGTAGACCAACGGAATGTAGCCATCGGTATGCTGGCTGGTGGTACGATAGTAAAAGAGGTGGCTCAACATTTCGGCGTGAGCCAAAGTTCAATTTCAAGACTTAGAACAAAGAATCGTCATTTAGGCACCGTCAAAGACAGGCCACATTCAGGCAGGCCACGTAAGACTACCCAACGTGAGGACAATTACATCGTGACGTGTTCACGGGGTAATCGCTTCCTCAATAGCACTCGTATAGCCGGTTTGGTCCGAAATGCAACGAGAACACAGGTCTGTTCTCGTACTGTAAGAAACAGACTTCGTTCGGCACGTTTACGCGCACGTCGACCTTACGTTGGCATTCCTTTGACACGTGCACACAGACATGCAAGATTGAATTGGACAAGGGTACACCGTCGATGGCCAAGACGAATATGGAATCAGGTCCTATTCATAGACGAATTCCGTTTTAATTTGATGTTTGCGGATGGCAGGGTACGTGTTTGGAGGCGTAATGGCGAAAGGATTGATCCTGCCAACGTCATTCAACATGACCGTTTTGGAGGCGGCAGCATCATGGTCTGAGATGGTATATCATGCTATGGCAAGACTGACTTGGTAGCTATTCAGGGAAACTTAAATGCCGTTTGATACTACACCAAAATTATCCAGCCAGTGGTATTGCCGTTCTTGCGTCAAGGGCTTGCTACCATTTTTCAGCAAGATAATGCCCGCCCACATGTCGCTCGGCATACGTTGGACCTTTTACAGACTAATAATGTTGATGTGTTGGATTGGCCAGCCAAATCACCGGATCTGTCTCCGATCGAACACCTTTGGGACCATCTGGTTAGGAGAGTAAGAAACAGGAATGACGTTAATAACGTTAGATACCTGGAACGTGTTCTGCGTCAGGAATGGGGTCGTATCCCTATGGCTCATTTCCAGCATGAGAAGACGCTGTGATGCCGTTATTGGCGCAAACGGTGGACACACAAGATATTAAATCTTTGTGTTACTTTTATTTCCCTACCCCTACCATGTTTGACGCTGTACAACAAACACATATGACCTTGAAATCATCTGATTTTTTTAAATACTGTGGCTAACAAATAAAAGATCGATGTGTGAAAATATAATTTGAATCCAAAGCTAGACACCGGAGAAATTGGCTATAACGTACGAAATTGCTTAACTTTTTTCCCTTAGTATATTTTGAAAGGGGTCAATATACTGATGCTTCATGCATAATATCAAGGCTCTACACCTTCTGGGTTAGGAGGAGAAGATTTTGAAAGATTATTTTAAAATTTCACTTTTGTTGCCATGGCAACCAGAGTTTTAAACAGATTTCAATTCTTTTAGCTATTTTCAAAGGGGACCATCTAAGGAACTTTTCTGCCAAATTGGTTCAAATTGGCCAATTGGTCTGGGAGGAGATTTCTTTATATACCAAACACCCCTGGGGCTCAGTCCCTGGGGACCCGAGGATCATGATTTAAGCTATTTTGAAAGAGGTTGGTATACTTATGCTTCAGGTCAGGAAGAGAAGATTTTTAAAGATTATTTTAAAATTTCAAGGCAACAAGAGTTTTTAAACAGTTTTCAATTCTTTTCACTTTTCTCAAAGGGGACAACCTAAAAAACATTTCTGCCAAATTTGGTTCAAATTGGCCCAGTGGTTTGGTAGATGTCTTTTAAAAATCTTTCTTTATTTTTTTTATAAACCTAAACCCCTTGGGGCTCCACCCCTGGGACCTGGGGATCATGATTTTATTTTTTTTGGATTAGGTCAATATACTGATGCTTCACGCAAAATATCAAGGCTCTACTCGTTAAGGGTCTGGAGGAGAAGATTTTCAAAGATTATTCTAAAATTTCACTTTTTTGCCATGGTTCAACCAGAGTTTTTAACGGATTTCAATTCTTTTCACTATTTTTTATGGGAACCACTAAATAGCATTTCTGCCAAATTTGGTTCAAACTAGCCCAGTAGTTTGGGAGGAGATGTTGTTAAAAGATAGTTCTTTATTTCCATATAAACCCAACCCCCTGCCAAATTTGGTATAAATTGGCCCAATGGTTTGGGAGATGTTGTTTGAAAATCGTTCTTTATTTCTATATAAACGCCACCCCCCTCAGGCTCCAGTGGTTTGGGAGATGTCGTATAAAGAAATTGTTGTCGGACGACACACAACAGCCGGACACCTGACAAAAGGTGATCATAACAGCTCACATGAGCACTTCCCTTTAATAAGTCTACAAAATTTGGCCCATTACATACAGATCAAAATCTCTTTAGAAAAATCTAATTAAAGGTAATCCAAAAGAGATCTATGAACATCCATGTAAAATACATAAACATCCATTTGATACTTTCTAAGGAGACTTCCATTAGTAAATTCGCTATATTCAATATATGGTGAAATGCTACCTAAAAGCTAGGTTTTTCATGCGATCAAAATTCTTAGAAGGAATCTGAAAAAGGGTCACCCAAGGATCAATTCTGTGAAATTTGG
Source organism: Fragum fragum (assembly GCA_946902895.1). Lineage (NCBI taxonomy): Eukaryota > Metazoa > Mollusca > Bivalvia > Cardiida > Cardiidae > Fragum > Fragum fragum. Next base: position 27,287,480 of record OX336375.1, read on the forward strand.
TTGAATTCTAGTAATTTCTTTTAAGATTTTTAAAGAAAGGTTTACGGACGGACAGTCGGATGAACGAACAGAAGCTCGCACATATGCATGACGGACACAACTCCATGACAAATACCCAATGGCCTTCCTCCAGTGGAGCTATAAAATAAATTTTGCTTTTTATTCATTTCCCTCACAACGACACTTTTTGATGCCCCTCAAAATAAAGAGCTTTGGAAAATGATGTATCAAATGAAGAAATTGCTTGCAACAAGCAATTTCCTTTGCAAGCAATTTCCTTATTTTTCACAATTTTTTTTACCAAGAAAAGTGAAAAAATCTAAAATTTTAAAAGCTTTAAATTATCTGCTACTCCTTTCAATTTAGATCAGTCTTAAATTTTGTTGTCTGGTAATGGGTTAATGAATAAAAACAAACAAGATATCTTTGGCAAAGAAACTTGTTCCAAGATGGCTTGAGATTTCTCAAATAAATTTTTAATCCATTCCCACAAAATGAAAAACCTCAGAAAATGCGTTTGAAAACATTGTAGAAAACAAGAAATTGCTTGTTACAAGCAATTTCTTTCTTTTCAACAAGGATTTTTATCCAACAGATAAAGATTTTTAATACGAGGACATGATGGTACTATATCGCTCCCCTGAGTATGATTGCTCAAGGCTTTATGATATAATATCTAAAATATCAAAGCCCTACACCTAATCATTTTGGTGAAGAAGATTTTTTAAAGATTTTCTCCTTTAATCCTAGGTATAGTTAAACCCAACCATGTTGAGCTTATTTCAAGATTCTTTGAAGTAATAAAGTAGAGGGTCAATAGTCATTAATACATACCAAATATCAAAGCTCTAGGCCTAATGGTTTAGAAGGAGAACATTTTTTATGATATTCTTCTTTATTCCTCTCTGGGATTGCACAGAAAATGTCTTATTTTCAGAATACAGTAATTCTATGAAATATTTTAATACAGGGTCAATAGGTATTATTGCACACCAAATATCAAAGCTCTCGGCTTTATGGTTTGGGAGAAGAAGATTTTTAAAGATTTCCTTCTTTAAATCTATGTAAAATCAGGAATCACACAGAAAAGGGCTCATTTTCAGAATACGGTAATTCTTTGAAGTATTTTGGTAGAGGGTCAATAGATTATGATTATTACCAAATATCGAAGCTCTAGGCCTTACGGCTTGGGAGGAGAAGATTTATAAAGTTTTCCTTCTTTATTTTTAGGTAAAATCAGGGATCGCACAGAAGAGGGCTTATTTTCAGAATACCGTAATTCTTTGAAGTATTTTGGTAGAGAGTCATTAGATGATGATTTGTACCAAATATCAAAGTTCTAGGCCTTACAGCTTGGGAGGAGAAGATTTATAAAGTTTTTTCACTCCGTTGCCATGGCAACCAGAGTTCCTCATGAACTTCAATTCTTTGAAGTATTTTGAAAAAGCATGACCTAAGGATCATTTCTGTGAAGTTTTGATGAAATTCCATGGTGAGTTAAGGAGGAGAAGATTTTTTTGTAAATGTGAACGTACGGACGATGACCGATCACAATAGCTCCCCCTGAGCACTTCATGCTCAGGCGAGTTAAAAAGCGAAAGGATTTTAACCAAATTTCACAGGAATGATTCTCAGATGACCCTTTTTCAGATTCCTTCAAAGAATTTTGATAAGAGGAAAATAATGGCTTTCATGGAAGAGGCTAATTTCAATATATGGTGAAAGCTTTGAAAATCTTTTCCTCAGTTGATGGATTTCACTGCAATGATCCTCTGGTGATTCTTTTTCAGCTTCCATCAATTAATTTCATTGGTTGAAAAGATAGCTTTTATGGTTGTGGATTATGTCCATATATGGTATAAAGTGATTTTTTTTAAAAAAATGGTTTATAGCTTTTTCATCTGACTTGTTAAATGAATGGACTTTTGCAAACCAATGAAATGTTTGAAATATCAAAAGAATTCAGTGACAAGATTTATTTGCCACACATAATGAATGTTCAGTTTATATTGTATACCCGAAAACATCATTTGCTTAATCAGTACAATCAGGCCTGTGAGCTATAGAAGCACTAAGGAGCCTCTAGTTTAAGTATTATTGTAAAAGGTGATGAAACAAGAATTATCAAAGCTGTAGGCCTTATGATTTAAAAGAAGGTTTTTGGAGATATCCTTCTTAATTGCTGTGGAAAACCTGGGATCCCACAACATAGGGCTAATTTTCAGAGTAAAGGAATTCTTTGAAGTATTTTCGCACAGGATCATACAGAAAAACTAAGGCAAAATTTCATCCCCTAGGCTTAATTGTTAAGGTGAGGAATTTTTATGATTTCCTTCTTCATTACTTGGCGAAATCTGGGATCCCACAACATAGGGCTATTTTCAAAGTAGAGTAATTTATTGAAATGCTTTGGTAGAGGTTCATAAGTCTTTATACATACCTAATTCCAAAGTTCTAGGCCTTACAGTTTTGGAAAACTAGAATTTTTCACTTGGTTGCAATGGCAACCAAAGTTTTTCATGGATTTAATTATTTACACTATTTTGAAAGAGCATAACCTTAGAGTATAATGTTTGATTGAAATCTGATGGGGTTCTTTTTGAAGAGAAGATTTATCTGTAATTAGGATGGACAGACTAATTCTATTAAAGATGCATACCAGGTAGATGCACAGTCACACTATGAACAAAAGGCCATGAAAATAGCAAAAGTGGCCTTCAGCCAGGAACTAAAGGGCAAATATAATATAGGGCAGAAAGCATTGCCTTCCACAGCTTTGTTTCATTAGCGGGTCCAATTAAACAAATGCTGGCGCCACCCGCCAACTCCGTTTTCCCTGTCCGTTGACTTCAATTTCAAATGGTGGGGTCTTTTTGCAAAATTTACTTATAGAATCCTATGACAACAAAAAAATTGGCAACCTAAATGTCAAAACTACAACATAAATTAGACGTTATTACAAAGTTAAAGTTGCCAAAAAACCAAAAGCATTTCAAAAAATGTAGGCCAATATCAGAGTTTAAGTCTAACTTCTGGTCTAAATGAATGATTTCTTTGGTGTACTACTTCTTTGATAAACAGCCATGATTGATAAATTGGCCTATGTGTTGGTTAAGAGGGACTGTTGTAAAGTAATCTGTTCCAAAAATAGATATAACCCATTACAAGACAACAACAGGAGCACTCCCTATGGGTGCCTACGCTTGGCTGTTGGGTGCTGGATAGTGGACAAAATGCATCTAGAGTTATTCCCCTTGATAGTATAGGTTGCTCTTTTGATAGTGAACAAGTGTGCCAAGTTTTAAGTGAATGCCTTTAGTAGACCCAGAGATATCACAAAATGTCAAAGTTTTCTAACTACAACGATGACGTCAACAACGACGAAGACGACGCAAAGGTTATCGCAATACCTCAGGTTTTCTCCGAAAACAGCCTAGCTAAAAATTGTAGATTGATCCAGAAGGAGCTGCTGGTGACAATTTATGGTTGATGAAATACTAAAAAATCTTTGTCTTCTTTGGTATAAAACATTGTTTATCAAGAAGGAATTGCTTTTAACGAGTAGATTCTTTATTATCCACAATGTTTTCCATAACAGTGCTTAAATAGTTGGATTGTGTGAAAATAGCTTGAACTGGCAAAAGTTTGTGGCCTAGCAGCTCAATAGGTATTGAACATGCACTGTAAAAAAGGGGTCCAAGTTTGGAATTTAACTGATTACCAGACGGCAAAATTTTAGGCTGGTCCAAATTGAAAGGAATGGCTGACAACAATTTAAAGTTTATTCAGTTTTACATTTTTTTGACTATCTGCGTAGAAAACAGTGTAAAATCAAGAAACTGCTTGTTACAAGCAATTTCTTCATTTTACACTTTGTTTTCCCATTCGCTTTTCTAGAGGGGCGTCCAAAAGTATCACTGTGTGGGAATGGGTTAAAGTTGGACTACCACATTTTTCTACACCGGTTACAATAAAAAAACAAATAGTTGTGTATATTTATTCTAATTTTCCAATGTCAAAAGACAGAAAAAAGACTTTAAATATGACAATCAATGAATTGAAATGAAATATAAATAAGTAAGATTGGGGGTATAAATTAGTGATCTCTGGATGAATATAAATAAAGTAGTTTCTGACCAAATTCTTTTATAAAAAGATTTTTTGAAGACATTAACATATCAAAAGAAAACAAAATTTTCAACTGATCCAAACTCAAAGAAGTTGCAGACAATTTCAAGCTGATAAAATTTCAAATATCTACAAGTTATGTCATTTTCCATATTGTTTTTCAAACTCTACTCGTTAGGGTTGTGAAATACCTTATTATGTGGGAATAGGTTATTTCAATATTGATACAATTCAATTTTGGTATCATCTATCAAGCTTCAAGTGTTTTGATTGACTGATTTTTTAAAACCTATGTGTAGAAAATTTTTAGCATGCAACTATTTTGTATGCTTGCTCAAAAAGTAGATCCAATAAAATTTTATGCAAAACTAGTAAAATATTTGCTTTGGTTTGCTTGATAGTATTAAATTATAAGAAATGAAGATCATGCTATTTTTCAACCTTCTGGGTAGAAAACATTGTGGAAAATGAAGAAATTGCATTTACACAATGTTTTCTCAATTATTTTTCTTGAACGGCGTCAAGAAGGGTCATTGTGTGGGAATGGGTTTAACAAGAGGATCATGATGGTCCCAAATCACTCACCCGAGGCATCTGCAAATTACAGTATTTTTCAGTATAAAAAAGACACAACTTGAGCAAAATAAATAAAACAAATATAAGACTTTGGGCTTTGTACAAAACAATCCAATGCTTTACAATAAGAATGAATTCCTTTGGCTTTATAGTTTAATCCATTACCAAACTATCCAAGAATTTGTCACCCTCAGAGAAAATAGGTTTGAAAAAAACATAGTGAGAAAGGGAATGACAAGTAATTTATCCATTTCTCACAGTGTTTTCAACCTAAAATTCTTTGTATTTAGATTTCAATCAATCTCTAATTACTGTCTGATACTTCAATGGGTGTAATTTTAGCAACCTTGGTAGAGAACAATCTGAATGTACTATAAATCAAAATATGAATGCATTACAACTTATACATGAGGAGTGAAAGATATTTGAACATGCTCTTATTGAGCATTTTTCATATCTTTGGATGCCTTGGGAAGGGCCATGTTTGTCCAAAGGATATAAACATGGTAGATAACAATAATGTTATCCTATGTTTTTAATGTAAATGCTCTAGAACCTATATTTAAGAAGAAAAATTCTTTCAATGCGATTTACACAATTTTCGACCCCAGGAGCAGAGATTTTTTTTCATCTTAACCCATTCCAACACAAGAAAATTTTAGACTGGTCCAAATTGAAAGAAGCTGCAGACGACAATTTAAATTTGATGGAATTTTAAATTTGCCTGTATTTTGGGGTAGAAAACATCATGGATAATGAAGAAATTGCTTGATACAAGCAATTTCTTCATTTTCCACAATGTTTTCCAAAGCTTTTTTCTTGAGGGGCGTAAAAAGGAGGGCTTGAGTTGGAATGGGTTAAGAGCTTATTTTCCTGTTACATAGTACAAAATTATTTAGCCATGCTACATACCAATTATGTATGCCCATCACCTTATATTTTAGAAGGAGAAGACTTTTGATGTTGCTCTAATTGGGTATTTTCCAAATTTTTTTACCTCTGGGGCAGTACCAAGTTTTATCCCAGGGCTAAGATTTTAGCTAACGTGGTAGAGAACCATCTGGATATGCTATTTACTAAATATGAGTGCCGTAGACTGGGAGGAAAAGACTATTGAACATGGTCTAATTGAGAATTTTTAAAAACTTTGGACACCCAGGGAAGGGGTGTTTAGTAACTTACAGGCATAATTCAATAAAAACTAATAGATAACAGCCAGGCTATGCTACACTCAAAATATAAATGCCCTCTTCCTTAAAATGAAGAATTTTTTTAGCATACAAGAGTTTTTCACGGAATGAAATTCTTTTAACAACTTTTGTAGAACTTCACCCAATGAACATCCCTGCAAAGTTTCAGCTTGATTGGCCAACTGGTTACGGAGGAGAAGATTTTTAAAGATTTTTAAAAATTTACTAAAGATTCCCATTTTCAAATGCCGCGGCAACCAAAGTTTTTGACAGAATTAAATTCTTTTAACAGCTTTTGTAGAACTTCACCCAATGAACATCCCTGCAAAGTTTCAGCTTCATTGGCCTACTGGTTAAGTAGGAGAAGATTTTTACAGGTTTTTAAAGATTTACTAAAAATTCCCATTTTCAAATGCCGCGATAACCAGAGTTTTTGACAGAATTAAATTCTTTTAACAACTTTTGTAGAACTTCACCCAAGGAACATCCCTGCAAAGTTTCAGCTTGATTGGCCTACTGGTTTAGGAGGAGAAGATTTATAAAGAAATTGTGGACGGACGGACAGACAGACGGACGACTGACAAAAAAAACGATCACAATAGCTCACCTCGCACTTTGTGCTCAGGTGAGCTAAAAATCAATCAACTTTAAAATGCCACTGCAACTACTCTCAATTTGGACTAGTCTAAAATCTAAATGTGTGGGAAAGGGTGAAGCCTATCCAATTTGGACAGATGGACAGATGTGTGCTAACACCTACACACATATATAAATCAAACTGTCGTAGAAATAACTGTATATCCTTCACTGAGAAGTGCTTGAAACAAGAGGACCATGATGGTACAATTGCTCCCCTGAGTATAATGGTTCATGGCTTTATGATATATACAAAATAGAAAAGCCCTCTGTCTAATTATTTTTGAGAAGACGTTAAAGGATTTTCTCTTTTAATGCTAGGTATATTGATGATCCCATGATATAGCACTAATTTCCTGAATATGGTTATTCTTTGAAGAATTTTGCAGAGGGTCAATAGACATCAATACATACCAAATATCAAGGCTCTAAACCTAATGGTTAAGGAGAAGATGATTTTATTCCTATCTAAAATAAGGGATCTCACAGAAAAAGGGATAATTTTCGGACAATGGTAATTCTTTGAAGTATTTTGGTAGAGGTCAATAGGTGATGATATGTACCAATTATCAAAGCTCTAGGCCTTATCATTTTGAAGAAGAAGATTTTCAAAGATTTCCTTCTTTATTTCTTTAAAAAAAAAAAAGGGATCGCACAGAAAAGGGCTAATTTTCAGAATACAGTTATTCTTTGAAGTATTTTGGTATAGGGTCAATAAGTGTTGATATGTATCAAATATCAAAGCTCTAAGCCTTATCGTTTTGGAGTTGAAGACTTTAAAAGATTTCATTCTTTGTTCCCTTGTAAAATCACAGACCACACAGAAAAGGGATAATTTTCAGAATAAAGTAATTCTTAGAAGTTTTTTGGTTGAAGGTCATTAGGTGATGACATGTACCAAATATCAAAGCTGTAGGGCTTATGGTTTGGGAGAAGAAGATTTTAAAAAATTTATTTCTTTATTCCTTTGAAAAATCAGGGATTGCACAGAAAAGGGCTACTTTTCAAAATACTGTGATTCTTTGAAGTATTTGGTATAGAGTCAAAAGCTGATGATATGTACCAAATATCAAAGCTCTAGGCCTAATTGTTTGGGAGAAGACTTTAAAAGATTTCCTTCTTTATTCCTTTGTAAAATCAGGGATCGCACAGAAAAGTGCTAATTTTGAGAATACAGAAATTCTTTGAAGTATTTTGGTAGAGGGTCAATAAGTGATGACATGTACCAAATACCAAAGATCTGTTGTTGATTGGGAGACGTTTTTCAAAGATTTCCTTCTTTGCTCCTTTGTAAAATCAGGAATTGCACAGATAAGGGTTAATTCTAACAGTACAGTAATTCTTTGAAGTATTTTGGTAGAGAGTCAATACGTGATGATACAAACCAAATATCTAGTCCTTATGGTTTGGAAGAAAAATATTTTTTAAGTTTTCCTTCTTTATTTCTTTGTAAAATCAGGGAATGCTCAGAAAATGGCTTATTTTCAAGATTCGGTAATTCCTTGAAGTATTTTTGTAGAGGGTCAATAAGTGATGATTTATACCAAATATGAAATCTGTAGGCCTAATTGTTTAGGAGGAGAAGATATTCAAAGATTTCTTTTGTGAAATCAGGGATCGCACAGAAAAGGGCTAATTCTAACAGTGCAGGGATTCTTTGGAGTATTTTTGTAGAGGGTCAATAAGTGATTGATTGATTGAATGGGGTTTAACGCCGCTTTTAACAGTATTTCAGTCATATCGCGGCGGCTGGAGCACCTAACAATGGAATCCTGGTATTTCTCACACCAGTACTACCATTACATCCCTTCCTAGCCTCCAGCTGCTATCTCACATAGGTCTACGATTATCGACCCATTGGTGAGAGACAAATAGTCGGAAAGGATGAGTGCCGCCGTCGGGGATCGAACCCGATCAATAAGTGATGATATGTACCAAACATAAAAGATCTGGGCCTTAAGTACCAGTATTAGGAGGAGAAGATTTTTTTATAATTGTTAAACGACCGACAGATGGACTGACGGACGCCAGACAAGTACCGATTACAACATGCTCAGGTGAGCTAAAAAGGTGTTTATTATCATCATTTCCTTATTTTCCTCAGAGCATCAAATTATGGGATTGAGTAAATAAATTACCAAATACAAAATATACTTCTAGACAGATAACTACATTAATTAAAATTCTCATTGAATTCTCTTTGAAATCTTGTTCCACGCCTTCTCTTGTCTCCATCTTCAAAAATTTCTAATTCTACCATCCTCAGGAGCTTGCTTATTTTTCTAAAATACTGTAAGGTAAAAATAACTTGGAGTCAGATGTTCATGTCCATAATGAATGAGGTTTGTTTAACCCTTTCCAGTTTTATGAAATTTTAGACTGGTCCAATTTGAATGAGGTTGCAGACGACAATGAAAAATGCATGCAATTTGAAATCTGACCATCCTATGTGGTAGAAAATATTGTGGGAAAAGGAGAAATTGCTTGTTACAAGCAATTTCTCCTTTTTCCACAATGTTTTCTCAAGTATAAAATCACAGTGACGTAAAATCCCGGGTTTGTCCAGGAAAGGGTTAACAGATAACAAATAGAACAAGGTGAAAATGGACTTAAACCCATTACCAGAAGACAAAATTTTAGACTATTCCAAATTGAAGGAAGTTGCAGATGACTTTCAAATTGTGCTTACATTTGAAAATAAATGCAAAATAGTGTAGAAAACATTGTGACAAAAGACGAAATTGTTTGTTACAAGCTATTTCTTCTTTTTTCATTAAGTTTTCCACGGTCATATTTTACATAGGAAGTCAGAAAAAATCATTTTGAGGCAATCTGTTAAATCTTTTATAATCTAGACATTGTCACAAAGCGGACTAATACCCCCCCCCAACAGCACTTGTCCATATACAAGTGCTATCCATCAAAGGGCCTTAACAAACAAGAGGCCCATGAGGGCCTGAGATGCTCTACTGGTTATCAAGTTTTCCGTTAAAAAAATCTGATATTTAAGGAAGTTAATTACTCAAAGAAGAATGCATAAAGAAACAAGAGGGCCAGAATGGCCCTAAAATCGCTCACCTGACTAATGTAAGATGATTCAAAATTATGCCAACACTTTCGAAAAGGGTCACCCAATGAATATTCATTCAAATTTAGTTGAAATTGGCCCAATGGGTACTGAGGAGATGTTTAAAAATTTCAAAGTAAAAAAACTGCCCCGCCCTGCCACGCCCATATTTGGGTGTAAATCAAAATTCTGCAAACACCTTTTGAATAGGGTCACCAAAGGAACATTCATGCCAAGTTTGGTTGAATTGGCCAAATGATTACTGAGGAGAAGATATTTAAAGATTTCTAAATAAAAAACTGCCCCAACCTGCCACGCCCATATTTGGGCATCAATCAAATTTCACAAACAACTTTTGAAAAAGGTTCACCCAAGGAACATTCATGCCAAGTTTTGTTGAAATTGGCCCAATGCTTACTTAGGAATAGATATTTAAAGATTTCTAAATAAAAAACGGCCATGCCCATGTTTAGGTGTCAATCAAATTTCCTAAACACGATTTGAAAAGGGTCACCCAAGGAACATTCATGCGAAGTTTGGTTGAAATTGGCCCAATGGTTACTGAGGAGAAGATGTTTAAAGATTTCAAAGTCAAAAACTGCCCTACCCTTCCAAGCCCTTATTTGGTCATCAATCAAAATTCTAGAACAACTTTTGAAAAGGGTCACTCAAGGAACATTCATACCAAATTTGGTTGAAATTGGCCCAATAGTTACTGAGGAGAAGATGTTTAAAGATTAATAAGTCAAAAACTGCAACGCCCTGCCATGCCCATATTTGGGCGTGAAACCAAATTCTGCGAACAACTTTTGAAAAGGGTCACCCAAAGAACATTCATGCCAAGTTTGGTTGAAATTGATCCAATGCTTACTGAGGAGAAGATGTTTAAAGATTTCAAAGTCAAAAAAGTGCCTGACCCTGCCACGCCCATATTTGGGCATAAATCAAAATTCCAGGAACAACTTTTGAAAAGGGTCACCAAAGGAACATTCATGCAAAGTTTGGTTGAAATTGACCCAACTGTTACTGAGGATAAGATGTTTAAAGATTTCAAAATTAAAAAAAACTGCCCATATTTGGGCATAAATCAAAATTCTGCGAACAACTTTTGAAAAGGGTCACCCAAGGAACATTCATACCAAATTTGGTTGTAATTGGCCCAATAGTTACCGTGGAGAAGATGTTTAGAGATTTCAATGTCAAAAACTGCCACGCCCATATTTGGGCGTGAAACGAAATTCTGGGAACAACTTTTGAAAAGGGTCACCAAAGGACATTCATACCAAGTTTGGTTGAAATTGGCCCAATGGTTCCTGAGGTGAAAATGTTTAAAGATTTCAAAGTCAAAAACTGCCACGCCCTGCCACGCCCATATTTGGGCATAAATCAAAATTCCACGAACAACTTTTAAAAAGGGTGACCCAAGAAACATTCATACCAAATTTGGTTGAAATTGGCCCAGTGGTTACTGAGGAGAAGATGTTTAAAGAATTGTTGACGACTTCCGACGCACGATGGACAAAAGGTGATACCAAAAGCTCACCTTGAGCACGTTGTGCTCAGGTGAGCTAAAAAAAACCGGGACTTTATCCCCTTTATTATTTTAGCAACAGTCCTCAAGGCCCCTTTTCCCTTGTTTCATGACGGATCCACTCCATTTCCAAAAGAAAGTTACCGTATGACCCTACAATCATCCTGTGAAATTTTCATCAGAATCTGACAATAATTGTGGACTTTATTACATAAACAGGATTGTTTTGAATGAAAATCAATAAGGCCCCTTTTCCTGTGTTTTCTGATGGATCAATTTCATTTCAAAAGGAATTTCCTTACAACCCTACAATTCTCCTGTGAAATTTAAAAGACAATTTGATAATGATTGTGATCTTCATCACATAAACAGGAATGATTTGAATGATAATCTATAGGGCCCCTTTTCCTGTGTTTCGAATGCCACAGTTATTCCATGCATCTTTGAAGAGAATCCGATAAAACTGTTGACTTTATTGAACAATCCTTATGATGGTACAATCATTCAGTGAAAGTTTGAAGAGAATCCGATGAAAACTGTTGATTTTAGAGTGCTATTAACGAGAATTTCTTAAAAGATTTTTCAATTAAATTTTCATGAGGCCCCTTTTCACGTGTGTCATGATGGATCTGACCCAAATCTGAAAGGAACAATCCTTTCGGAATTGGATATGATCCGTCAAGAATCATGGGAAAAGGGGTCTTATTAAAATTTAATTCAAAGATCTTTGTTAACACTCTAGAGTCCACAGTTTTCATCTGATTGACTTCAAACTTTCACAGAATGATTGTATCATCATAAGAATTGTTCCTTTCAAAATTTGGTATGATCAGTCAAGGACCACGGGGAAAAGGGGCCTGATAAAAATTGGTTAAAAAAATCCTCGTAAACATAATAGAGTCCACAGTTTTAAAAAAAATCTCTTCACAGAGTGATTATTACATTAAATGGATTGTTCCTTTCAGAAGTAGGTTTGATTCATCAAGTTTCATGGGAAAAGGGGGCCCTATGAAAATTGTTGACTCTAGATTATTAATGAGGATTTTTTATTTAAATTTTCATAAGACCCCTTTTCCTGTGTTTCTTGACGGATCATACCCAATTTCGATAGGAACAATCCATATGATAGTACAAACATTCTGTGAAAGTTTGAAGAGAATCCGATGAAAACTGTTGACTTCAGAGTGCTATTAACGAGAATTTCTTAAAAGATTTTTCCATTAAATTTTCATAAGGCCCCTTTTCACGTGTGTCATGATGGATCTGACCTAAATCTGAAAGGAACAATCATTATGATTGTACAATCATTCTGTGAAAGTTTGAATACAATCTGATAAAAACTGTGGACTCTAGAGTGTCAACAAGGATTTTTTAATCAAATTTTAATAAGCCCCCTTTTCCCCTGTTACTTGACGGATCATACCCATTTAAAGGAACGATCCTCATGATGGTACAAACATTCTGAGAAAGTTTGAAGAGAATCTGATGAAAACTGTGGACTAGAGTGTTAACGTTGATTTTTTGTGGAATTTTCATAAGGCCCCTTTTCCTGTGTTTCTAGATGGATCATACCAAATTTGAAAGGAAGGATTCTTATGTTGGTACAATCATTCTGTGAAAGTTGGAATTGAATCTGATGACAACTGTTGACTCTAGAGTGTTAAAGAGGATTTTTTAAAGAAATTTTCCTAAGTCCCCTTTTACCGTGTTTCTTGACGGATCATACCAAACTTCGAAAGGAACGATCCTTATGATAGTACATTCATTCTGAGAATGTTTGAAGAGAATCTGATGTAAACTGTGGACTCTAGAGTGCTAACGAGGATTTTTAATGGAATTTTTAATTAAATTTTCATAAGGCCCCTTTTCCCATGTTTCTTGACGGATCTGACCCTATTTCGAAAGGAACGATCCTTATGATGGAACAATTATTCTGTGAAAGTTTAAAGAGAATCTGATAAAAACTGTGGACTCTAGAGTGTTAACAAGGATTTTTTAATTTCAATTAGATCACTTTACTCATTTTTCTTGATGGATCTGACCCAATTTCAAAAGGAACTATTCTCATGATGGTACAATCATTCCGTGAAAGTTTGAAGGGAATCTGATGAAAACTGTGGACATTAGAGTGTTCACAAGGAAAAGTTTAACGGACGGACACACGCACGGACGCCGGACGGGTAAAAGCCATTGCAATATCTCTTCTGGCCTTCGGCCAGTAGAGCTAAAAATGGTCTTTTTAATCAAAGGGCCATGACTCAGTCAAAAATCAATGGCCAATGACCAAAATAAGATATGCACGTCTAACTTATACCAAGTCTTTCAGTGAAATTTGAATCAAATCCGTCCAATGGTTGCTGAGAAATTGAGCGGACACAATTTTTCACCAAAGAGCCATAACTCCATCAAAAATCAATGGACCGTAACCAAAATGGAATATGCACATCTCTGCTTGATACTGATTATATCGTGAAGTTTGAATCAAATCTGTCCAATTGTTGCCATGAAATTGAGTGGACACGAAAAAGCTACAGATAGACGGATCACCGACCGACAGACCAAAAAGCTGACTCCTATATACCCCCCAAATATAGTTTGGGGGTGTATAATTATAAAGTTTTCTCTCTGGTACAAGGCTGAACTTTCATCAAGCTTATCAGTGTTTGACTGCAAAAGTTTGTAAAATTCCATTATATTTGATATTCTTTGAATTAAAACAGTTACCATTACCCTTTAAAACACATTATAAGACAACAAAATTTAGTCAAGTTAATATTGAAAGAATTTGCAGAGGAGATTTCCATGTACACTATAATTGGCAAGTAAACTTCAAATGAGGTAGAAAACATAGTGAGAAAATGAGAAATTGCTTGTTAAAAAGGCCATGCCTCTGGTGTCTCAAGCTCAGTCTGATCTTGAGGGTTAGAGAACAAACATTACGTATTTAGTACTTTGATTCACTGTACCAAATTTAAGAATTTATTTGAAGCACTGACTGTAAATTAAAACGAAACCACAGTAAGTAAATAATACTAGGCTGCATACTTTAGAGATTGTTTTTAGTCATTCTTCAATTTCTTCACTTACTGGGCTCACGTTTGGCAACATAAACCTATGGCTTGAGGGAGAACCCCTGTACACTAATATATACAATATTGTGGAAAATGAAGAAATTGACAAGCAAATTCTATCAACTTGAAATTGTCATCTGCAACTCCTCTCAATTTGGACAGGCTTTGTGACGATCCCAACAATATCACATGAGTCATTGATTAGCTTTGTAAGTCACTTGTTCCACTAGGATGATTAGCTGCTGATGGTCCTTTTTACGCCCCTCAAGAAAAAAGCTTTGGAAACATTATGGATATAAAAGAAATTGCTTGTCTCAAGCAATTTCTTCCATGTCCAGAATATTTTCTACCCCAAAATACAAAGAATTTTAGAATTTATTCAACCTAAAACTGTCGTCTCCATCTTCTGTCAATTCGAATAAGTCTAAAATTTCCATATCTGGGAATGGGCTAAATTGCATTTTTCCCCTCCTCTCTCAATTTTTGTAAGAAATCAATTTTTGTCCTGTTTGAAATTTTTGTCTAATGTCTGAATTCTTTATGAAATAAATGAAAATACCTTGTTGATAAAAGCCTTGTTTTTCATTAATTTATCTGGTGTCCTAGTATAGTGCTCTAACTGAAATACAAATTGAAATGGGTTGAAAACAAGAGGCACTTTGTACAATGTAACAAATTATCGAAGGTGACAAATTGCCAAATTGACTCTTCAGTGCCAAAATTCAAAGTGAAATGAAACTACGATATCCCATTATTACTAGCACATGCCAGAATGTGGATAAATAAAACTTGAAACAAGGACATGAAAGCTAACAAGAGGGCCAGAATGGCCCTAAAATCGCTCACCTGACTAATGTAAGATGATTCAAAATTGAAATTGGCCCAATGGTTACTGAGGAGAAGATGTTTAAAGATTTCAAAGCCAAAAACTGCCCTACCCTTCCAAACCCTTATTTGGTCATCAATCAAAATTCTAGAACAACTTTTGAAAAGGATCACTCAAGGAACATTCATACCAAATTTGGTTGAAATTGGCCCAATAGTTACTGAGGAGAAGATGTTTAAAGATTTCAAAGTCAAAAAAGTGCCTGACCCTGCCACGCCCATATTTGGGCATAAATCAAAATTCCAGGAACAACTTTTGAAAAGGGTCACCAAAGGAACATTCATGCAAAGTTTGGTTGAAATTGACCCAACTGTTACTGAGGATAAGATGTTTAAAGATTTCAAAGTTAAAAAAACTGCCACGCCCATATTTTGGCATAAATCAAAATTCTGCGAACAACTTTTGAAAAGGGTCACCAAAGGAACATTCATACCAAATTTGGTTGTAATTGGCCCAATAGTTACTGAGGAGTAGATGTTTAAAGATTTCAAAGTCAAAAACTGCCACGCCCATATTTGGGCGTGAAACGAAATTCTGCCAAACAACTTTTGAAAAGGGTCACCCAAGGAACATTCATACCAAGTTTGGTTGAAATTGGCCCAATGGTTCCTGAGGTGTAGATGTTTAAAAATTTCAAAGTAAAAAACTGCCACGCCCGGCCACGCCCATATTTGAGCATAAATCAAAATTCTGCGAACAACTTTTGAAAAGGGTGACCCAAGGAACATTCATACCAAATTTGGTTGAAATTGGCCCAATGGTTACTGAGGAGAAGATGTTTAAAGATTTCTAAGTTAAAAACTGCCACGCCCATATTTGGGCATAAATCAAAATTCCATGAACAACTTTTGAAAAGGGTCACCCAAGGAACATTCATGCCAAGTTTGGTTGAAATTGGCCCAATGGTTACTGAGGAGAAGATGTTTAAAGATTTCTAAGTCAAAAACTGCCACGCCCTGCCACGCCCATATTTGGGCGTAAATCAAAATTCCACGAACAACTTTTGAAAAGGGTCACCAAAGGAACATTCATGCCAAATTTGGTTGAAATTGGCCCAATGGTTACTGAGGAGAAGATGTTTAAAGATTCCTAAGTCAAAAACTACCACGCCCTGCCACGCCCATATTTGGGCATAAATCAAAATTCCACGAACAACTTTTGAAAAGGGTGACCCAAGGAACATTCATACTAAATTTGGTTGAAATTGGCCCAATGGTTACTGAGGAGAAGATGTTTAAAGATTTCTAAGTTAAAAACTGCCACGCCCTGCCACGCCCATATTTGGGGGTCAATCAAAAATCCGCCAACAACTTTTGAGGAGGGTCACCCAAGGAACATTCCTACCAAGTTTGGTTGAATTCCGCCCAGTGGTTACTGAGGAGAAGATGTTTAAAGAATTGTTGACGACTTCCGACGCACGACGGACAAATGGTGATACCAAAAGCTCACCTTGAGCACGTTGTGCTCAGGTGAGCTAAAAAGCAGGTTGTGGATTTGAATGCTAAAATAGCTTTTTGAGGTACAATGCAAATGCATACTCAGAGTTAAGCTTTATCAATGACTAGATGGTTGTCCCAGGACAACTGCTGTCGAGCCCGCAAACTTTTGTAGGTATCATGTTCCAGATAAGCACAATTTTAGTGTTTGACCTTGAGCTTTGACCTTGACTTGAAGCTATCCAAAAAATCATTTCAAATGGCACATCCACTCATGATGGAGAACAATTGTGCCAATTTATTTTGAAATCCATCCATAATTGTAGGAGAAATGCTGTGACAAACACAATTTTAGTGTTTGACCTTGAGCTGTGACCTTGAACTTGAAGCTATCCAAAAAATCGTTTCAGATAGCACATCTACTCATGATGAAGAATAATTGTACCAAGTTATTTTGAAATCCATCCATAAATGTAGGAGAAATGCTCCGGACAAGCACAATTTTAGTGTTTGACCTTGACCTGTGACCTTGAACTTGAAGCTTTCCAAAAAATTCTTTCAAATGGCACATCTACTCATGATGGACAATAATTGTGCCAAGTTATTTTGAAATCCATACGTAAATGCAGGAATAATTGACCGGACAAATTCAGATGGACGGACGGACTTGTCATAGTAACAACTATGTCTCGCACACCGCAAGTGGGCTCGACAAAAATCAAGTATGATTGCAACCAAGCACAGTACACGACACTACAAATATAGTCATATGTTCCTAGAAGGCCTGGCCAAAATATAGGTCAGCAATGTCTGCTTATGTCATACTCAAAGATTGAAAAATGCAATTCAAAGCCCTTTCACTTTTAATGCTAAACTTAAAACATTACAAAATGACAAATATACTCAATTTCGTCACTGCATCCCAGCCCTGAAAGTGAATATTAGGGTCAACCATGTGTTTGTTGTTTACATTATTGATCTATCTTTGTGTAGTCTTTCTTGCCTTAAAATTGACATTTGTCGAACAAGAAATTCTTTACAAGGATGTTGGAAATAAATGATCACTACTAAAATTGCATTAATAGCTATATAAGCACACACTTTTAAATATTTCAGAGCTAGACTACTAATCATGATTAAACCTCGCAATATCCAATCGTCTCCTGCTAGCCCAATTTTAAATTGATTTAACACAATATGATAAATAAGAACAAGCCATCTTTCAGATTAACAAGCTTTGGGTTACGACGATTTAATTTAGTAATGAAGTAACCCTTCCGTTAAGATTACTCCCGAGTCTCTTTGACTGTTCGTTGTAGTTCTTTCTATACCTTACAAGAAGCTTTAGTTTTGCATAAAAAGTTTGTCCATAGGTGTTAATTTATAATGTCAGGTATTGTAAAGCTTGACTGGAATATCCTTGTGTCAAACTTATTAACAGGAGATTTAACTGATGGCAAACCGAGGAACATGTCTTACAGGGATATAGACGATCTCGTGAATGGTTAAACAGGTATGGTACATCTTTCGTCGTTGACAAGATTTGTACTTCGTAAGTACGTGTCCGAAAATTAAGGGATGTCAAATCCATTCTGTGTCCGAAATTAGGGACAAAAAATAAATTACTTTTGAAAATAATTAATGGTATCCAAAAATATGGGTGTCCGAACATATTGGAAAAAAACAGTATGTCCAGTTCCAAAAAAAGTCCATTTTTTATCTGAATATTTATGGCCATTTCGGTACATTATTGGTGCCTTTTCCTGGGGTAATTTTTACAAATTTTCAAGAATGTACGATGTTCAAAATTACGAAACCAATTCTAGTGTAGAAAAACATATTTGCATGGCATTAAGCAGTTACTATACACAAAGAGTAATCTGATTACTTAAAAAATATTTGTCTTTAAGTTAAGAAAATGAAATGAAGAAATTACTTCTGAGCAATTTCTTCATTCACAACAATTTCTCCATGCTTTTTGAGTTACCTGATACCAAGCTAATAGTTTGTTAATAATATTTGACAAAATTTTGAAATATAAACACCAACATCAACAATGTACCTCCTTGATTTGACTGGAGTTTTGCAAAGCCTTTTTTAATATGTAATAAGTCCCCAAAGTCATAAATGTCCCCAGTTTTTTTAGACCATAGTACACTGTCCTTGGTTCCAAAACCTTGGTCAATATATCAATGTTGTCTCTGCTTGATAATATATACAAAATATCAAAGCTCTAGGCCTTACAGTTTGTGAGAAGTCTTGAAAGATTTCCTTCTTTATTCCTATGTACAATCTAGGATCACACTAGATAGGGCTAAATTTCAAGTGTAGACTAATTATTTCAAGTATTTTGGTTGAGGGTCATTAGGTGATGATATATACAAAATAACAAAAATCTAGGCCTTATGGTTTGGAGGAAAAGATGTTTAAAGATTTCCTCGTTTACTCCTATGTAAAATCTGGGATCAAAGATTATGGTTAATTTTAAGAGTAGACTGAATCTTGAAGTATTTTGGTAGAGGGTCATTATGCTATGATACATGCCAAATTTAAAAGTTGTAAGCCTTGTGGTTTCGTCGGAGAAGATTTTAAAGTTTTTTCACTCGGATGCTATGGGAAGCAAAGTTCGTCCTGGATTTCAATTCTTTAAAGTATTTTGGAAAAAAACTTGACCTAAGGATCATTTCTGTGAAGTTTTGTTAAAATCCTATGGTTAGTTTTTGAGAGGATATTGTTTTCTTATTGTAAACATACTTACAGGCAATAGACATACAGAAGGATGTCATAGAGACCCCTAACAATGACCTCACTTGAGTATAATGCAAGCTTTTGTGGTCTAGCAATGTAATGACAAGACACAAATTGACCAATTGTTACTGTCAATCAAAGAATCAATCAACCAATCAATTCATTCATTTAGATTGGAAGTAAATTTTTTTATTACATGTTAGTGGCCATAAATTTTGCAAAAAAATGCAGTTTAGCTTCCTGTTGCAGTCAGTGGGTGTGGCCAGCGGAGTCAGAGAGCGGGCCAGCCATCGATAAATTTGAATACCAAATTCATAATTGTATTTACTTGTATTTACCTTCCTCTTACAATCATTATATATGTTATACTGTAGATGATAAAGTTCATGATAAAGTCTTATTCGCATGTAACAAAACCTTCCCACCAAATATTTCATTACCTCCTCTTCTTCATCCTGTAAAAAAAGAAAATTAGAATAGAACATAATTCAGTCTAGAAATTGACTTTTTGTGCATTAATTTCATGGTATCCTTTCATTCCTTCAATAGGTTTCGTATTCTCTCAACATGATGCAGATAAAAGAGATATTATCCTGCCATGTTGCCATTTTGGTCTTTTCTAGAACTTGGGGAGATCAAATTCAAACCAGCAGGGAAGGCAATTTCTAGAAATGAAATGCAGAAGTGCAGAAGTGACATGAATAAAAGACATGACTTTGTTAATCTACCTTAATCCATCTTCTGTTGATCCAAACATATTCCTACTTGATATGTAATATAGACAAAGATCAGCCTGCAGTTTCAACATGGCAAATTACCAAAATGCCTAGGTAAGCAGTAATGTCTTCATTTTCCGCAATTTTTTTTTTTTTACCCCAGATATTAAGAAAATCCAAATTTCACAACTTTTGAATTTTCATCTGAAACTCCTTTCAATTTTGAACAGTATAAAATTTTGCAAATCGGTTGAAGACAAACTTTAAATTTCGCCTTACCCTTATACCAAAATAAATGTCTTACACATATAGATCAAGCATGACAAATGTGAGGTGTGTTTGTTAAACATGAATGCCAGTGCTATAAAGTCTGTTTTACAGTAAGGTTCAACTACGTCAATTAGTGAAATGTCATCAGTTTCCCAGTGCTGACATCCACTAGTGTTACCCAGTTTGGAAAATCCAGTAGGATATTACAAGGGTAGAAGACAAGAAGTGCCCAATTAGACCCGATTTATTATTTCTCAAAACCTGTCTCCTCCAAATAACTGTACATTTTGAATATTATATTATACAGGGATTCTGTATATTTTGTAGAAGCTAAAAGACTGCTTTTACATATGAAAACACATATCAACATTCTGCTCAGCATAGATGCTGCCAAGATTTCAATGACGCATAGTCTTTACATAATGAAGTGAGTAATTTGCCTTCGCATTTGAAAGCGATACTGCATTGCTCCAGCTAGGCCCTTTGAAAGGGCCCCCATCCCTCAAAGTGGAAAGCCCTTTTTTCAATCCCCCTGCCCGATTCATAGTCCTTAAATTTTATCCATACTCTTAATAATAATGACTACCCTTTAACTGTCATCTTAGCTTGATTTACAACTTATGTACTATGTGATTACTGATGCATAAATTCAACAACTAATTACAATCAGTAGAAGTGGAAGGAGTGGCTTATATCAGCAAGTCAACCAATCACAATGTGCATTATGTTATCAAAGGAGTATGTTCCAATGTTGTGGATGCCAATTAGAACAAGACTGTAAACTGATTTTACAGTTATAATCAAAACATCAATTACCAATTAAATACTTGTGTATGGTTTTAAAAAAGATAGCTTGGGCGATGACGCTGCTTGACATCATTAAGAAAATTTCAGATTCCTTATTTCCTTGAAACAGTGATCAAAATTTGCACTCGACCTAGGGTCAAAAACATGTAAAACTTGTTTTTGGCTTTGTTAAAAATCTGTAATGACTAACCTGACATGCTTGCAAAATTCTGGCCTTCTGATTCCATAATTTTGGTTTCTCTGTTCATTTTAAAATTCAACAAACCATTTTATCATAAAAGAATTCAACCCTAGTCATGCTGTTTAAAATCCCTTACAGAATTGCATTAAAATCAAAGGGCTGTCATGCTGTTTAAAATCCCTTACAGAATTGCATTAAAATCAAAGGGCTGTCATGCTGTTTAAAATCCCTTACAGAATTGCATTAAAATCAAAGGGCTGAGAGTAATTGTTGTTCAATTATCGATATTTCTTATGAATACCGATTTCATAAACTACTCTGGCAGGAAAAGTACAAGCAGGAAGTGTAGGCCAAGATCAGACTGCACTTTTGTGCAGGCTGATCTTTGTCTATACCTCCTGCCAAGACCGGAATATTCAGGGTACAGCATGATAAGGGTTAACATAATTTCATATGGGCTTGTAAATCTTCATTTTGGCGAGTGAAAATTGTCAAGTTACTAGCCTGACTTGATTGTAATATTTCTAGGTTTGTCATTCTTTGATAAAAAATAATTATCCCCCATGCACCTTCAAGTAAAATGTTTTAAAGGGCAAATCCATAGGGGTAACATAATTCAAATTTTCAAAATTCCATTAATAAACATGTGCATTAATACTCATTGATTTTTCTTGAGATTGTTTCAAAAATACTTTATTGGGGTTTTTATTTTTACCTTTTCATTTTTACGGCATCGCTTATGTCCCTTACCTATTGGATACATATGCTTAACTCCCCTGAATTGTGACGTCATAGTAGAAGTTTATTAAAAATGGACGTAGAGTATGACAGCGATTTGAGCGATATTCCCGAAGAAGAAATGGATGTTTCTGGTACTTTAAGGCCATATGTGTACGAACCAGTTTGAAGGGCAATTGCTACGGAATCGGAGGATAGTGATGATTATATTCTTCGTCTTCTTTTTGCCCCGATTTTGACGATAATGTTCCTGAGGTGTCAACATGGTGAGTGATCAATATTTGCGGCGAATATTGCCCTTTATAAACATTAGAATCGTAAAAAATTTAACTTACTCCCTTTTTGAACGTTTGAATCTGACTTGAACAACGAATTTAAATGAAGATCCCAATGAAGTGACGTTTGCGAGTGAGACCCCTTTTGAATTATCCCTGGACTATTAACACTGTAACTCCTCTGAATTTTCTTCTACCAAAAATTTACGATCAAACATCTCGTTTGTAAATTTAATACGAGAATAAGAAATTATGTGCATGACATTCCCAGTCTTATTGTCCAAATAGTGCATTAGATGATTATCTGGCTGGCATAAGAAACTTTCAGTCTGTAGCTATCTACTAGGTGCAAAGTGAAGTCTGATCGGACAGGATTATATGAAAATGTCTAACACTGGCTCAAATGGTTTTGGTTGCTTGAATCAGTACTATATTTTCCAATGTTTGAAAACAGTTCTTGGTATATGGTTTACAATTGTGCCCCCATCAGAAAAGTTACAGTAACGTTTGTTTACTGTCTGCAAATATGGACATTAAATCATTCTCAAATATGAAAATTATAATAAATAATTCAATTTCACAGGTGCCAGTGCAAGATTTGTGTGAATATGCCAACTGTGACAGAATCCAAGTGCTGCAAGACAACAAACAGTATAGATGGGAAGGATGAAGCAGGATTGACACGCATAACAGATCACATTGCATTCCGGGTGAATTGTCTGAACATTCATGTATTGGGAGTTACCTACTATGACCATTCGTTACAGACAGGCCCACTTGAGGAAAACCAAAGAATTCATGAGTAGGTAAAATATTGTTTTGTTATAGTGCTAATTTATTTTTCATAAATGACCTACATTGTTTATAACCCTTTCTTGTTTTCTAAAAATTTAGACCCGTCCAATTTCAAAGGACTTGCAGACGAAAATTCAAAGTGGATTCTAGTTGAAAGTAAGCATTCAGTGGGATTTGAAATATTGTGGAAAAAGAAGAAATTGCTTGATATAAGCAATTTCTTCTTTTTCTACAATGTTTCTTATTCATAAATTTACAGGGATGTAAAATCAGGGATTGAACAGAAAAGGGTTAAGGCAAGGAAACTTACCCCATTACCACACAATCCAATGTTCTGACATACTGAAGCAATGTAGTTTGCAAAAAAATAGTGGGAAAAGGAGTAATTGCTTGTAACATGCAATTTGTCCTTATACAAAGTTTACTACCCCATTCAACACTTAAACTCCTAAAATTCAGTGATTTACCAATTGTCAGCTGTCAAAGAATTTTTTTTACGATCAATTCATTCATTTAGACCAAAAGTGAACTTTGGACTGCAATTTTGGACATCTTTTAGGCATTTTTAGCGTTTTTTAGGAAAAAACGGTATTTCATATCAATCAACCGGAAACAAGGTCTCACGCGTTCCCGCTCTTTTCCACGCATGCTCATAAACTTCGAATGAAAACCTATGTGATCGCCTCCATCTTGTTTCATCGCTGATGAAGAAAAAACTTACTTGCTGAATGCCAACAGCCTCCTTTAAGTCATGAATATACAGGAAAATGGTTCAAAACTTTGAGCTAATATATCCATAGTAAATTGTCTAATGAATTTTCAAAATGAGAGAAATAATTTCCTCGCGTTTCAAGATACAATCTAGGTCAGTGGTTACTGGAGTTAGCGAATACACGTAAACTGTCTGCTCGTGTTTTGACCTGGCAGGGCCGAGCAAATTTACACCCCGTATACACAGAATATGTAACTAGGTACAACCCTGTTATAGTCGCGATTCAAGCGCCTATTTAACCGCATCGAATAAAACACCTTTTACCTCTCGAATTTGACTAAAAATTTTGAAACTGACATGTAGTACTTCAATTGTGATAATAATATGCTCAACGCAAAAAGAATTGAATGTTAGCCTTGATTTCTTTACCTTTTATCACTTAACCTTTTACAACACAACCATAAATTTTCAAGCACTTAAGAAGAAAACGTTGTGATTGAATCAAAATAGCGATTTCGGTAAACAGTAAGGGGTCATGATTAATTGAAAAGGGTTTAACGCAACTTTTAATAGTATTTCAATTATATCGGGGCGGCTGGAGCCCCTAACCATGGATTCCTGGTAGTTCACACACCGCTATATCCTTATCGATCCTCCAGCTGCTCCTCCTACTTACGATTTACTTACTCATATTGATGAAACATGCTTGAATTATTGAGCGCGGTTACTGACAAACCAGCAAAAACGCTCTCAGGACTTTCAGTCCTTTGATTCTTGGTTTGTGGACCTTGACATTGTAACTGCAGCTAATTCAGTCTGTAGTTACAATTCAGATCACCTACCAACCATCTTGGAAACACTGTAGAAAAAGAAGAAAATGCTTGTTACTTGATTCTGTCGTATGTAAGACAAAGCCTGTAAAGATCATCAACTTTATATTGTCATCTGCTACTTTTTGAATTTGGACCATTCCCAACTCTGTTGTCTATCATTAAGTTAAACATCACCAAAAAAAAGTTTGGTTTAAAAGCTAAGATCTCTTTACATTTTTTTATTCTATGCTACACAGACACCTGGCCTCTAGACGATTGCGAAAGGAGCGAGGAAAGTGATTCCTTCACATGTGGTGACTGCTTTCAGAGACATGATTCCCTCTGTGGACTATTGAAAGAAAGAAATTCTGGTTGTCAACCTTTCAATTCTTTAAATCCATTATAAACCATTTTATGATACACCTCAAGAAATGGCTTTGATTAAAATTGTTGAAAATTTGGAAATTTCTTGTTGCAACAAATTTCTTCATTTCCCACAATGTTTTCTGCCAAGGAAATGTTTTCTGTCATGTTATAAAAAAGTTAAGATTAATTCATACATGTCATAAAATTATGACCTTTTCCAGTATCATCTTAGCTTATTTCCAAAGTCATAGTAAGTTGCAATAGAATAATAAGGACTTTAACAAGGAGTTATACAGTCCTTGGAATAAACATAGATCACGGGTGAAAATCAAGGGTGCCATATACATCACTAGTTTGTCTAACATGAAAGGATGGGGTATGCATATATTATGTAATAATTTCCTGTATTGTTTAAAACACTAATTAAGACATGACCATGGCCTAAGATTACCCTTTACCAAGCAATCAGTAGCTTGTCTTTCCGCTAGTGACTATTGTGATCTTTGAAAAAAATTGAACTTAATGATAGCCACTATTTTCTGTTCAATTATCTGTACCTCCTTTTAACTCATTACAACTAAATCCTTTATTTTTACTCACAGTAGGAGAAAGTTGTGACAAATATTGGGGGAAAAGGAGAAATTGCTTGTGACTAGCAATAGCAAATTTTCTCAAATTTTTGAAGCCTATTTACAATAATTATTCAATTTTGGCACAAATTAAGTTGTCATCTGCAACCTCTTTCAATAAAAAAAAACCACTTTTTTTTAATTTGATCTTAAAATTTTTTGCCCAGTAATAACTCATTCATACGCAATCCTGTCCGTCTAAGCCCAACTTAAAAAAAAATCAAAAAAGATTGTGGAAAATGAAGAAATCGCTTGGTACAAGCACTTTCTTCATTATCCACAATGTTTTCTACAAAGGCAAGCAAACGAAAAATCAGGAGCATTAGTTGATACCTTAAGATCTATTGTACTGGAGAAATATTGAAGGATCCTAATGGAATCTCTAGCCTGGAATTGCTGGGGTCCCTTTCAATTTTAAGGGAGCCCGGAACACTGTTAGTGTCGACCCCTTAATGTGTCTAAATGGATTTTTTGGTAATAAAAAAAAGGAAATACCTTCTAACAACCATGTAAAAGGAACATTTTGAAAATTTGTTGGAATTCTAGATAAACAGTATGTTTATGAGGGAAATATGTTCATATCAATAATAAACACAGGTCTAAGTAGTTGATAACAGCAATTAAATTCAAAGCACCTCTCAATTTGGACTAGTCTAAAATTATGTCATTTTGGAATGGGATCAATGAAAAATGAGAGTATGACTAGAGGAGAAAATGGTGAGAATATGGGGAAATGACTTATAATTATTAATTTCTCATTTTGCCACACAGCTTTCGTGAATATGTCAAAATTGACCAATGGCTGGCCCGCCCTTTACTTCATAGTCTCCGCTCATGAACTCCAACAGGAAGTTCCGCTTTGATTTTTAACAGCGTTCTTTTGCAAAATTCATGCCAAGTAGCATGTAACAAAAAAGTAAAATGGTTGGTTGATGACCTTAACGTGGTAACTATAGCTTTAAAAGGCTGTAGTTACAATGTTTAAGCCGCCAAATCAAAAATAATAAAAAATAAAGGTAAACAAAAATGGCAACCAATGTCGGAGTTGATAAGCTCAGGTCAGGGCTGAATGAATTATTTGATAGGTCGGTATACTCCTCTATTTATAGTCTCGTTTGGTCAATATATTGGAAGGACAATATTTGAGATGAACAAAATGGGAACCCTTTCAGTTCTGCTGTCTCACGAAAAATCGGTCCATAATGTGATTCGTTCATTGTTTTATATAATCCCAACCCCCACAATATATGGCCGAGATATCAATTTGTTCACCAAATTGATCTAACCGCTGTTGCAGCTTCTTCCTCGAAATTGCCCTAGCTGATGGTCGGCATGTCGGTTCTTCTTCCCGTCGGTTCTCCGAGATCAAGATTGTTGGCACGGCGTCAGGTTTCAATCGGAGTCGAAAGTTCTTAAAAACAACGTCATTTGCTAGTTTCGGGCTGATCAAAAACTTGAAATTAAAGTGTCTCACACAAAGCTTTGCATGACTCGGTGGCTCAAAATTTGTCACTGCTGTCCACTATGAATTCACAACTTTTTTCTTTTAAAATCAATCGGAAACGTAAAAATGCTGATCCTCTGAGTCCCCGATTCAACATTACAACCGTAAGCGGCACAGATCGTCATTATTCTCCTTTAAAATCGATTTTATACGTATTATCGCCTGTATTTAGTACAGCAACCATTGGACATGTAAAACAGATAGCTTCTACTATGACGTCACAAATGCAGGGGAGATAAGCGGTTTGGGGAATGTACAGGGGAAGTAAGTGATGCGCTGTTTTGGGGCAGTATTAAATCTTGACATTTCGAATTGGTTTTTGTACATGTGCACGGTCTGCAATCGCAAAAATATTGTTTGTGTGTTAAATTAACACCATATACTTGAAAAATAATGAATGAAAAGACAATATAAAAATTTCTTTGAATTTGACCTTTAATGAAGGATTTTGACTTATTGAGCATATTTCAACAAGTAAAATCATACATTTTCAATCTGATTTTCATAATGCCTACCAGAAAGCGTACACTGCTTAATCTTAGCTTTTGGTGTAGAAAGCATTGTCGATAATGAAGAAAGTGCTTAAAACAAGCAATTCCTTCGTTTTTCACAATGTTTTCAAAAGCTTTTCATGGGTGTTTAAAAGCATCATTGTTTTTTATTGGGTTAACCTTTTTAACTCTTTTTAATTTTTTGTAAAAATTGTCCTTGTCACTAAATTTCAATTCATCTACTTTCATTCCTTTTCTGCCAAACCTTTAACCAATTTAAAGACGACAGAATTTTTAGACAGGTCAATATTAAAAAAAGTTGTAAACAACTTTTCAAAGTACTCTAAAATACTTAGATAAGTGTCCGATAAGGTAAAACACAGTGTGAAAAGAAGAGAAATTTCTTGCTGGTTTTCATTAAAGCATTTAAAAGGTGGATCATGTGGTAATGGGTTAAGCCTTGCCTTTATTATATTCAGGCACAGTCATGCCTTTTTATGCACCTAAAGAAAAAAGCTTAGTAAAACATTATGGAAAAGGAAGAAACTACTTGTCACAAACACTTACATTACCCACTATATTTTAGGAAAACATTATGGAAAATGAAGAAATTGCTTGTAACAAGCAATTTCTTCGTAATCCAAAATGTTTTCAACACCCAAAGACAAAGAATTCTATAATTCTGCAAATTTAAGATTATCGTCTGCAGCCTCTTTCAATTTGGACCAGTCTAAAAATCCCCATTGTGTGGGAAAAGGGTTAATCTAGTAGAATAAGCCTTACATTATTTGGTTCCAAAGTATCTGGATCATAAGGCACCCCACTTAGTTCCACTCTATATTCTGTTTTTCTGCCTGATCTATTGCACACCTATAATTAAATCTGAAATCTCTGTAAAACTAAGACTTGTCAAACCTAGTGTCAATCTCGGACATTTTACCACAATGTCTTCATATTTCATTATTTTGATAAAAGATGACATAATTATGCTGTATCTTTCTCAACTCATTATCAGACTACAAAATTTTAGATCTTTCAAAATTAAAAGAAGATACAATGTTTCAAATTGTACTAAATTGGCAAAAAGTACTAAATGACTTGGTTACTGGGATTTCAAAAAAAACTTCATGTTTTTTCAGGAGGCATATGTGCAGTCCTATCTTAGTCTACACAACCTGATTGTCCCTTTCAAGCTATCATTATTCAAAAGATAGATTTTCAAACAAATATTAAACCACAATCATTGCTTCTATTGCTTTCACACCTGTGACTTGAATGTAATTCTGTAGAGATATAAAGCCTGACAAGGGCTGAAAGTACTTTAAGCACTGATTGTGGGTCAATAGTTCTTTTGAAAATTCATCATTAAATAACTCTGGCCCAAGAAGGACATGCACATCATGTAGACATAGATCAGACTGCACTTACAAGCATTCTGGGAAGCGATCATTAATGTCATCCTTCATGAAAAATTTGAAAGCCCTAAACCAAGTGGCTTGGGAGAAGATTTTTAAAGATTTTCTCCCTTATCTTCATGTAAACCCAGGATTTAACAACATAGGGCATAATTATGTAAATCCAAGAGTATCTATTGTATATTTGTAGATTACCATATAAAAACGCTACATTCTAAATTTGAAAGCTATTGGTATCAGGATTTAAGGAAAGATTTTTTTTTAAGATTTCATTCTTTAACTCTATGTGGAATCTGCAGTCTGACAACATAGAGCCCGGGTTCTGCTCAGGACACACCCTTGCACCATTGGCACAAAAATAACAGATGGCGCAGAAAAAATCAAACAGGTGGGCCAGAGGGCGCAGCCATTAATATGATTTAAAATACAACATCAGCGAGAATCTGACTACCATGACTTTCTTGTACCGTTTAGCCAAATCCAAAATAAAATCAATGGTTCCCTTCATTGCAATATGTAAATTGGTATTGGATTATTGGAAATTAAATGCTTCGAGTACCATACGATGTGTACATGTTTATAAACGATGGAACAAACTACAAGAGGGCCGTTGGCCCTGGGGCGCTCACCTGAGATAAAGGCTCTTTTTCTTTCAACAGTCTATTTTCATGTTAAGGTTAGGATTATGAAACAAGTGGGCCACAATTACATATAAACACTATGAACTTGGGGATCCAAGTCTAAATTACAAATTCCAAGGCTTTAGTGCTGATTTGAAAGAAGGAAAAAACTTTTTCCATGGGTTATAATTTAAGAAATAAGAAAGAAGTCTGTGAAATGATGCTTCTTGCCTATACCCCCCCCCCCGGGCTCTGCCCCTGGGGACCCGAAGATCCTGATTTTAGCTATTTTGAAAGAGGTCAATATACTGATGCTTCATGCAAAATATCAAGGCTCTACGTCTTCTGGGTCAGGAGGAGAAGATTTTTAAAGATTATTTTAAATTTTACTTTTGTTGCCATGGCAACCAGAGTTTTCAATGGATTTCAATTCTTTTAGCTAATTTTGAATGGGACCACCTAAGGAACATTTCTGCCAAATTTGGTTCAAATTGGCCCAGTGGTTTGGGAGGAGATGTCATTTAAAAAATCGTTCTTTATTTCTATATAAACCCCACCCCCCTGGGGCTCCGCCCCTGGGGACCCGAGGATCATGATTTTAGCTATTTTGAAAGAGGTCAATATACTGATGCTTCATGCAAAATATCAAGGCTCTACGCCTTCTGGGTCAGGAGGAGAAGATTTTTAAAGATTATTTTAAAATTTCACTTTTGTTGCCATGGCAACCAGAGTTTTCAACGGATTTCAATTCTTTTAGCTATTTTTGAAGGGGGCCACCTAAGGAACATTTCTGCCAAATTTGGTTCAAATTGGCCCAGTGGTTTGGGAGGAGATGTCATTTAAAAAATCGTTCTTTATTTCTATATAAACCCCACCCCCCTGGGGCTCCGCCCCTGGGGACCCGAGGATCATGATTTTAGCTATTTTGAAAGAGGTCAATATACTGATGCTTCATGCAAAATATCAAGGCTCTACGCCTTCTGGGTCAGGAGGAGAAGATTTTTAAAGATTATTTTAAAATTTCACTTTTGTTGCCATGGCAACCAGAGTTTTCAACGGATTTCAATTCTTTTAGCTATTTTTGAAGGGGACCATCTAAGGAACATTTCTGCCAAATTTGGTTCAAATTGGCCCAGTGGTTTGGGAGGAGATGTCGTTTAAAGAAATTGTTGACGGACGACGCACGACGCACGACGCACGACGCACGACGGACGACGGACGGACGCTGGACAAAAGGCGATCACAATAGCTCACTTGAGCACTACGTGCTCAGGTGAGCTAAAAAGGTATCTTAGCACAATTTTTGATGTATTTACAGTGTCCTTGGCATTAAAAGAAAAAGTAAATGATGACATAGATTGTCCTGTGTCTGGGCCAAGTTCTAATGGCTCTAGTACAGCTTCGTGACCCTCCAAAGTCCCAGATTCTTAAGAAATCTGTTTTGGTGAATTTCCATCGGAGGAAACATCCAAAATAGACTACTGGCCTGACCAGAAAAACAAAGAAAAGCAAAGCTTTAATACTCGTAGCTAGACTAGTCAGATATATCTGGTTGCAGTTTAATGAAAAATTCAAACCATAATCTCCAACTTAGACCAAATGAGACTTGAGCACTACTATTGTGTAATCTAAAATTAGAAAATTGCACATGAAAAATAAAAAAAACAATTGAGTATTGCCAATATTGGAAGTTTAGTTGTAGGGTCCCATATTTTCCGTAATTGCCCTCTTTTTTCAAACCAAACTTGCCACTTGTCCATATGAATTTGATTTCTGGGTAGATTCCTGTAGGACTAATTTCCAGAGAATAATTCTTAACCCTTTCCCATACAAATCCTGGATGTTTTGTCACTGTTATTTTATACACAAGAAGACATGTTTCCAAAATGTTTTTCTTTAGGGGTGTCCAAAAGCGTCACTGTGTGGGAAAGGCTTTTAACTACCTTTCAGGTGGATGTTATAAATAGTTGAGAAAATGGAACTAAAATATATCATTATATCAGGCAATGTTCGGCAATGAAATAGTTAATGAATTATACAGAGAGTGGATAAAATAATTGGTTACAGAGGAATACAGACAGACAGAAGTAAAATAGTTTATCACCCCTTTTCTTCAGATGAAGGTATTATAAAACTAGTTTTAGAAAACTGATATGATTTGAATTAATTATTTTCTACTTCTTTTATGGGGGGTGGGGGGGTGGAGGGAATTCTTAGCATCATAAGGGAATTAATGAATGGGCATTTTTAAATAAACAAAATGGCCCTGAACAGGGATCAAGAAATTTTGAAATGAATAGGTCTAGGACAATGCAAATGTTGTGTTGAGCCATTCCAATTGTATAACAAGAGGGCCAGAATGGCCCTAAAATCGCTCACCTGACTAATGTAAGATGATTCAAAATTGAAATTGGCCCAATGGTTACTGAGGAGAAGATGTTTAAAGATTTCAAAGTCAAAAACTGCCCTACCCTTCCAAGCCCTTATTTGGTCATCAATCAAAATTCAAGAACAACTTTTGAAAAGGGTCACTCAATGAACATTCATACCAAATTTGGTTGAAATTGGCCCAATAGTTACTGAGGAGAAGATGTTTAAAGATTTCAAAGTCAAAAACTGCCACGCCCATATTTGGCCGTGAAACCAAATTCTGCAAACAACTTTTGAAAAGGGTCACCCAAAAAACATTCATGCCAAGTTTGGTTGAAATTGATCCAATGCTTACTGAGGAGAAGATGTTTAAAGATTTCAAAGTCAAAAAAGTGCCTGACCCTGCCACGCCCATATTTGGGCCTAAATCCAAATTCCAAGAACAACTTTTGAAAAGGGTCACCAAGGAACATTCATGCAAAGTTTGGTTGAAATTGACCCAACTGTTACTGAGGATAAGATGTTTAAAGATTTCGAAGTTAAAAAAACTGCCACGCCCATATTTGGGCATAAATCATAATTCTGCAAACAACTTTTGAAAAGGGTCACCCAAGGAACATTCATACCAAATTTGGTTGTAATTGGCCCAATAGTTACTGAGGAGAAGATGTTTAAAGATTTCAAAGTCAAAAACTGCCACGCCCATATTTGGCTGTGAGACCAAATTCTGCAAACAACTTTTGAAAAGGGTCACCCAAAAAACATTCATGCCAAGTTTGGTTGAAATTGATCCAATGCTTACTGAGGAGAAGATGTTTAAAGATTTCAAAGTCAAAAACTGCCACGCTCGGCCACGCCCATATTTGGGCATAAATCAAAATTCTGCGAACAACTTTTAAAAAGGGTCATCCAAGGAACATTCATGCCAAGTTTGGATGAAATTGGCCCAATGGTTACTGAGGAGAAGATGTTTAAAGATTTCTAAGTCAAAAACTGCCACGCCCTGCCACGCCCATATTTGGGCATAAATCAAAATTCAATGAACAACTTTTGAAAAGGGTCACCCAAGGAACATTCATGCCAAGTTTGGTTGAAATTGGCCCAATGGTTACTGAGGAGAAGATGTTTAAAGATTTCTAAGTCAAAAACTGCCACACCCTGCCACGCCCATATTTGGGCGTAAATCAAAATTCCACGAACAACTTTTGAAAAGGGTCACCCAAGGAACATTCCTACCAAGTTTGGTTGAATTCCGCCCAGTGGTTACTGAGGAGAAGATGTTTAAAGAATTGTTGACGACTTCCGACGCACGACGCACAAAAGGTGATACCAAAAGCTCACCTTGAGCACGTTGTGCTCAGGTGAGCTAAAAACGGCACCTGAAGCCTGTTCATGTCTCACTTTATATGCACATCTCAAATTAAATTAAAAGAAATTTGTTTCACGAGTAAGAGCAATTTCTATTAATGCAGTATTAGATGTAGGTACTCATAAGACTTCAAACACTTAAAGATCGCAAGAGTTAGTAAAACTGATGAACTAGCACAAACAATTTATAAAACTTCATACGCTAAGCTCAGTCAAGTGTGAAACATTGGCTAACTGAAAATTAGGTCCATGTGCAGATGGGCACCTGACTTAGGCCGGCGAGTAAATTAATTATTAACTTTTGGCACTTTCTAAAGTCCCTTAATGTGCAGGTAAGGCGTGAAACCCTGAATTATTTCTATTTCAAGAGAAATTTGATAGATAATAGGTGAGTTTATAATTTGATGTGAAATTAAATGAAGATTTTAGACCAATTTTTGGTGTTATTTTTGAGATTCCAATTAGTCTGGCAATTTGAAACTTGGTCCAGACCAGCAATTTATCAAGTTTTCGAAAGCCCTGCCTGGCCCCAAATCACTCACCTGAGATACTACAAATATCCATGTGCTTGTGATTTTTTGTCT
This sequence comes from Fragum fragum, assembly GCA_946902895.1. Taxonomy (NCBI): domain Eukaryota; kingdom Metazoa; phylum Mollusca; class Bivalvia; order Cardiida; family Cardiidae; genus Fragum; species Fragum fragum. The sequence continues at coordinate 27,321,402 of OX336375.1, forward strand.
TCTTTTCCCCACATTTAGGTTTCGTTTTATTCAACTTGACTTTCTTCTAAAGTCATTGATTTCTCCTGAATTTTCAATTCAGCAAGTCTTCCTTGAAAACCACAGGGTTGCTCACATAGGACTAATACAAATCACATCATCATATCCTCAAGTATTTTGGTAGAGGACCTTGAGACAATGCTGCATACAAATTTGGAACTTCTAGGGCTTAGAAAAAATTATTAAAGAGTATCTTAGAAATCCTTTCCATAGCATGAGCGACCAATGTTACTGGTGGATTACAACTCCTTTCAGTACTTTGGAAAGCCATCATCTGAGGATAATTACTTTAAAATTTCATTGAAATCTAATGATCAGTTTAGGAGGAGATAATTTTGATAGACTTGTTCTTTAAATCCAAGTACCCTCAATATAGGGCTTATATGAATCACATCTTCATAATCCAAAGTATTTTGAAAGGGAACTATGATGCAAAATTCAAAATTTCCAGGCCTTATGGTTTAGGAGGAGAAGATTTTTAAAAATTCCATGGAAATTCCTGTCATGGCTAACAGGGTTATTTACGGATTTCAACTCCTTGAAGTATTTTGAAAGACCATCACCAAAGAATCATTTCTGAAAAGTTTTATTGAAATCTGATGGGCAGTTTGAGAGGAGAAGATTTTTAGAACAAGAGGGCCAGAATGGCCCTAAAATCGCTCACCTGACTAATGTAAGATGATTCAAAATTGAAATTGGCCCAATGGTTACTGAGGAGAAGATGTTTAAAGATTTCAAAGTCAAAAACTGCCCTACCCTTCCAAGCCCTTATTTGGTCATCAATCAAAATTCAAGAACAACTTTTGAAAAGGGTCACTCAATGAACATTCATACCAAATTTGGTTGAAATTGGCCCAATAGTTACTGAGGAGAAGATGTTTAAAGATTTTAAAGTCAAAAACTGCCACACCCATATTTGGCCGTGAAACCAAATTCTGCAAACAACTTTTGAAAAGGGTCACCCAAAGAACATTCATGCCAAGTTTGGTTGAAATTGATCCAATGCTTACTGAGGAGAAGATGTTTAAAGATTTCAAAGTCAAAAAAGTGCCTGACCCTGCCACGCCCATATTTGGGCCTAAATCCAAATTCCAAGAACAACTTTTGAAAAGGGTCACCAAGGAACATTCATGCAAAGTTTGGTTGAAATTGACCCAACTGTTACTGAGGATAAGATGTTTAAAGATTTCAAAGTTAAAAAAACTGCCACGCCCATATTTGGGCATAAATCATAATTCTGCAAACAACTTTGGAAAAGGGTCACCCAAGGAACATTCATACCAAATTAGGTTGTAATTGGCCCAATAGTTACTGAGGAGAAGATGTTTAAAGATTTCAAAGTCAAAAACTGCCACGCCCATATTTGGGCGTGAAACGAAATTCTGCTGAACAACTTTTGAAAAGGGTCACCAAAGGAACATTCATACCAAGTTTGGTTGAAATTGGCCCAATGGTTCCTGAGGTGTAGATGTTTAAAGATTTCAAAGTCAAAAGCTGCCACGCCCGGCCACGCCCATATTTGGGCATAAATCAAAATTCTGCAAACAACTTTTAAAAAGGGTCATCCAAGGAACATTCATGCCAAGTTTGGATGAAATTGGCCCAATGGTTACTGAGGAGAAGATGTTTAAAGATTTCTAAGTCAAAAACTGCCACGCCCTGCCACGCCCATATTTGGGCATAAATCATAATTCTGCAAACAACTTTTGAAAAGGGTCACCCAAGGAACATTCATGCCAAGTTTGGTTGAAATTGGCCCAATGGTTACTGAGGAGAAAATGTTTAAATATTTCTAAGTCAAAAACTGCCACACCCTGCCACGCCCATATTTGGGCGTAAATCAAAATTCCACGAACAACTTTTGAAAAGGGTCACCTAAGGAACATTCATACCAAATTTGGTTGAAATTGGCCCAATGGTTACTGAGGAGAAGATGTTTAAAGATTTCTAAGTTAAAAACTGCCACGCCCTGCCACGCCCATATTTGGGGGTCAATCAAAAATCCGCGAACAACTTTTGAGAAGGGTCACCCAAGGAACATTCCTACCAAGTTTGGTTGAATTCCGCCCAGTGGTTACTGAGGAGAAGATGTTTAAAGAATTTTTGATAACTTCCGACTTCCGACGCACGACAAACAAAAGGTGATACCAAAAGCTCATCTTGAGCACGTTGTGCTCAGGTGAGCTAAAAACAAGGTGTGAAACACCATGCCCCCAAAACAGAAATTCTTTAGAAACGGGTGATTTTTATTGTATTTTTTCTTTGTTTTAGGAAAAAGGGTTAAAATTTTGATCTTGACCTTGATGAAATGACCTTCCCTAGTTGCGCCTTGTCGAGACCTATCTACATACCAAATATTAGCATTGTAACTTAGTTAGGGATGAAGTTATAGGAAAATGTTTAGTTGGCAGGTTAAGTTTTGAGTAACATTTTAGGGAAAAAGGTTAAAATTTTGACCTTGACCTTGATGAAATGACCTTCCCCAATTGGGCCTTGTTGAGACCTATCTACATACCAAATATTAGCATTGTAACTTAATTAGGGATGAAGTTATAGGAAAATGTTAAGTTGGCAGGTTAAGTTTTTAAGTAACGTTTTAAGGGAAAGGGTTAGAATTTTGACCTTGACCTTGAAGAAATTAACTTCCCCAGTTGTGCCTTGTTGAGACCTTTCTACATACCAAATATTAGCATTGTAACTTAATCAGGGTTGAAGTAATAGGAAAATTGGCAGGTTAACTTTTGCAGACAGACAGACGGACGGACAGACAGACAGACGGACACCGGTAAAACACTATGCCCCCTTTCTATCGATGCGGGGGCATATAAAATCACAGATGGATTGACGGCGGACAACAACTGGATTAAAATAGCTCCTGAGGGCACTTTCTGCTCAGGTGAGCTAATACGTCATATTCTTCCCTTTTGATATAGTGATATAGTGAACCTTATTGGTCCTTAACCCATTACTATTTTTCCAATTTTAGACTTGTCCAAATTTGAAAGATAACCAACCTACTTGATAAAAAATATTGTGGGAAAAGAAGAAATTGCTTGTGAAAATATAGTTTCTCAAGTATAATCACAGTAAGGCAAAAACCAGGGACTATTCAGGAGAGGGTTAATTGTGTGGCAGGGTACAACTGTAAAGGTTTTTCAACTTTTTATCTGACAAACAGATAAAGTTCATCTTTAGTTTACTGCGGATAAAATATCCCTTGTCTACAAACAAAAAAATTGAAATCACAACAATGGCAACAGTGTTGTTTAAACTAATAAGTGTTGTTTAAACTAATAAGTGTCTATCGATTAATCATTAACCTATTACCACCCAATCCAACATTTTTACACGCTAAGAAATATAGTTTTAGAAAACATTTTTAGAAAAGAAGAAATTAATTGTGACAAGCAATGTTGTTTTTCTCGCATTGTTTTCTACTTCATATTACCCTTAATTTTCAATTCAAACCAACTTTGTGTTGTCGTCTGCAACCTCATTCAAGGACTGTCTAAAATAAGTTATTATAAGCTATAAAACATTTACTTTATAGCCCTTGTCATGCTGAATTACAATCCTATGCAGATTTTCTTTGAAATCAAAGGTCTGATAGCACTGGAAAATCTTAATGAGGATCAATATTTCTTTTGAAAATTGATTATTTAAACAGCTCTAGCTTTAAGGGAACAATCAGGAGGTGTAGACCATGATCAGACTGCACTTATGTGCCAGCTTATCTTTATCAATACCTCCTGCCAAAACATGAATATTCAGTGTTCAGCATGATAAGGGTTAATCTAGATTGCCCGAGTGTATATGCAGGTTGGTCTTCGTCAGGTGACACATTATCACCGTTTGATTATAGATTGACCTGCAGAGAATAAAATAACCGACAGGCTGTTTGGGATGACATTTTACCTCACAGTCTTTTAAGTCTTCAATGGAACATCTGTTAGTTTTTTCATATTTCATAAATAGTGGCTTAGACTCAAGGATAATCTGAAATTTAAGAAAACCAGAAATTAGAATGCTACATCATACGAGTTGCTAGACAACAAAAGAGCACCACCTACGGGTCCCTGCATTCGGCTGTTGGGTGCTGGATAGTGGACAGAATGCATCTAGAGTTATCCCCCTTGATAGTATAGGTTGCTCTTTTGATAGTGAACAAGTGTGCCAAGTTTCAAGTGAGTGCATATAGTAGAACCAGAGATATCACAAAATGTCAAAGTTTTGGCACCACGACAACGACAAAACCAAGGCTATAGCATTTACCTCTGGTTTTCATGAATTGAAATTTTGAAAATGGACCCACAAGGAAAATTCCTGCCATGTTTTGTCCAAATTGGCCAAGTGTTTTAGAAAAGATTTTTTAAGAACTATTTCATGATTTTCCTTATTCTCAAAAGCACAGCTCGACCAAGCAACCATAAAATTTCATAAATAAGTTTTGAAAAGGGTCACCCAAAGATAACTCTTGCCAAGTTAAGTCCAAATTGCCAAGTGGATGTTGTTTATAGAAATTTTGACGGATGATACACAACCCAATACGGCCAGATGCTGGACAAAAAGTGATCACAATAGCTCTAATTGATACATACTCACATACAAAAAATCAGCCCTATATCTTCAAGGGTTAAAAAAAAAGTCCGCAAAACTGAAATTTCCTGGTAATTTTCTAAGTCCAGCATCCGTATCTTCCTCAAAAATCAATGGACCGGAACCAAACTCGATCTTGTTCTATAACTCATTGATGCTGACTCACATACAAAAAATCAGCTCAATATCTCCCAGGGTTAAGAAAAAAAGTCCGGAAAACTGATATGTCCGAACTGACAGACAGACGGACGGACCTACGGACAACTGCAATTTCTTTGTAATTTCTAAGTCCAGCATCTGTATCTTCCACAAAAATCAATGGACCAGAACCAAACTCGATCTTGTTCTGTAACTCATTGATGCCTACTCACATACAAAAAATCAGCTCGATATCTCTCAGGGTTAAGAAAAAAAGTCCGGAAAACTGATATGTTCGGACTTACTGACGTACAGATGTAGGGATAGACGGACAGAGCGCAAACCTATAGTCCCCTTCGGCTTTTGCCGGTGGGGGACACAAAAAAGACATTAACATTATTGTAATGTTATTGTTTGCACATGGTAGTTTTGCCCTTTTCCTAAAAATTCCTATAATATGATGAAGATAGTATCAAATTATCTTTGGCGCCGCGTAGTCGCGCGATTTCCTTATTCGTTATTCGGCTTTAGAACTGTAAAAATCTTAAGTAAAAAGGACAAAGCTGAAAGCTAGATGACACTTTTTAAAGGTTTGATTTAAACTTGTAAATAACGACATAATAAAGTTTAGTTATTTAGTAAAAAAGTAGAAACAGGAAGTTGATAATTATGTTTACATTCTAATTTTCAAAATCTTCTACTTTCGTTTTGCATCTATTTGAATTGTATTGAGTAAAAGTCTCTAGAATGTTTTAAAACACTGGGGGGCATGATTATTATAAAAATGCATTTGCGACCTGAGCCATAATTGTAAACATTGCCTATCTATGGTCACATGACTACCACATATCACTTGAATTCATGTGATTACCAAACACTGGATGGCAAATCACAAAAAACAAATTACTGTGCTGATTATTACCTTATTTTTCAATAATTTAAAGCAAACTAAAGCATGTTGAGAAGTCTATGAACGAATTTTATATCATCCTTTACATGTACCATTTAATTGTCTTCGGCTACAACTAACTGATTGTCCGTGGCAAGTTGAGATGAGAAGTAACCCACGGTGTGTTCATATCTAAGAGATCACATGATATGTGTTATCGAAAAACCCGAAATGAAATTGTCTTGTGTTCATTTTGCGTTTTTATGCATTCCAACTTAAAAAGTTATGATTGACTAACGACGCATTGTGATATTCACAGAGTTGCATAATGACTCATACGAAAATACTAATAGAAAACACAATTTCTGATCAATTTATTTGAAACTTTACGCGTACAGCAATCGAATGTGAGTCATTGTGTGAAAATTTGAGGAGAATCGCAAATATGCTTTTGTTTTCAGTAAAGATTTTCTATGCTGTGCAAAGTGAATGCCTGAAATGAAAATCCCGAAATCATAGTCTGAGAAATTTTCACCTCAAACAGAAAATATTTGAGTAAAAACTCACTGAGTATACCCCCACATGCACTACTGCATAATACAGTGAAAATAAAATTCTGCCTCAATAAGCATATTCAGTATGCACCATGTAGGACACCAGGCTTCACCTGCACATAAAGCATTGAAAAGATACCACTATACCAGGTTATGTCCAAAATTCAACTATTGGCTGAAAATAAGTCAGAAAACAGGAAATATATAACATGCAGGGCAATGGAGGGCCCCTAGCTGAACCTCCACAGCAAGTCATAAGTCGAAGGTTGCTGAGGAAAATGCAAGGAAAATATACCACTATACCAGGCCATGTCTGAGAATAAACAAGTTGTAAAATAAGAAGTAGTTAAGATTCAGTCATCACCACGTAGAAGCCCAAGACATACCTCTACACCAAGATTCAAGTCAATGCTATTAATAGTTGCTGAGAAAAATGCGACAAAAATTTACCACTAGACCATCAATGTCCGAATATATACAAAGTCGTAAATCAGGAAGTAGTAAACTTGCGAACCTTAATTCCGTAAGCACCCTTTAGGAGCCCTAGATGAACCCCTACATGAAGTTTCATTTCAGTGCTAAAAATAGTTGCAGAGAAAGGTGTGACCAAAATATACAACTATACTAGTCAATGTCAGATTATAAAAGAAGTCATAAAACAGGAAGTAGTTTAGTTGCGGACCTTAATTTGGAAAGCACCATGTGGGACCCCTAGATGAACCTCCACACCAAGTTTCAAGTCAATGCTATGAATAGTTTCTGAGAAAAGTAGGACAAAAATATTCCACTATACCATCAATGACCGAATATAAACAGTCATAAAACAGAAAGTAGTTAATTTGTGGAACTTAATTCATAAACACCATATAGGACCCCTAGCTGAACCTCCACACCAAGTTTCAAGTCAATACTATTAATAGTTGCTTAGAAAAAGCAACGAAAATAAACCACTATACCTATCAATGTCCAAATATAAACGAAGTCGTAAAACAGGATGTGGTTTTACTTGCGGACTTAAATTCAGTATATGCTATGAAGGACCCCTTGATGAACCTCAACACCAAATTTCAAGTCAATGCTATGAAAAGTTGCTGAAAAAATGTGAAAAAATATTCCATTACTATAGTCAATGTCTGAATATAAATGTAGTCATAAACAGGAAGTAGTTAATTTGCGTACCTAAATTCAGTAAGCGCCCTGTAGGACCCCTAGATGAACCTCCACACCAAATTTCAAGTTGATGCTTTAAATAGTTGCTGAGAAAAGTGCCACAAAAATAATGGTTACAGACTGACGAATGGATGGACAAAAACATTATACCCCCTGCTTCTGAAGTGGAAGTATAATATAAGAGATATTCATTAAAATTCAATTTTGATACTAAATTCAATTTTTTTATGACAAGGCCTCAAAACCAGCACAATTTTCTGCATTATATCATAGGGAATTGATTTATAAAGTTTCATTTAATTTGGCCCAGGATTTATAGAAAAATAATTCCACACAGAAGAAAAGCCAACCCAAGGGATAGACAGTTGAAGCAGCAGTGTATGCTTGCCCTTTTGGAAGCATAAAAATGCAATTATAACCTGGCTTTTCTCCATTTAACTAACATCCTATTAAAAAACTGTTGACTTTAACTTTGCCATTAGGAGTAAGGTCAGGAAAGAATGTTGTTTGACTTACTTTTAAATCTCTAAACCAAGCCTGACTGACACATTCATCTCTTTTGCTGTTTATCTTTTTCATCAGTGATGTTGTAAGATCCCTTGTCTTCTCGTCTGTATAACAAAGGAAAGATATACAAGTGATAAACAGCTTATATATAACCGGCTAGTGATTCAAACATTAAGACCACAGTGTGGGGGCAATAAGCCAATGTCCCTCTAAATTACAAAATGGCTCTACTCTTGCTATAACTCTGGGCACTTTATTCCCAAACTCAAATATACTATCTTTGCAAATTCATTCAGGATTTTTCTTTCAATATTTCAATAATTGTGTGGAATTGCCAAATTTTGCAAACTCACTCTTTTGATCGAATGTTGTTAGTCAGTTGTAAAGCTAGTTTCAACACTGAGACCATAATGGCCCATATTGCTGCACTAAGTATGAAAGCTCTATGACTTTCCATTTCATGAGATTTCTTTTACAAATCTGTCTTAATTCTTTTTTTAGAATGAAAGGATCCCAGAAAATAGCAGTGAATTTGATCTATATGTGATATTTCGAATTACATTTGTTAAAATAAGAGGACCATAAGGCATTGCTATATATAAGACTTGAAAGTTCCAGGCCTATTGGTTCAAAAGTAAATAATACTTTAACCCATTACCAGATGGCAAAATTTTAGACTGGTCCAAATTGAAAGGAGTTGCAGACAACAATTTAAAGTTTATGAATTTTGAATTTTTCAACTTTCTGTATAGAAAACATTGTAGAAAATGAAGAAATTGTTTGTAACAAGCAATTTCTTCATTTTCCACAATGTTTTCCAAAGCTTTTTGTTCTTGGGGGCGTCTAAAAGCGTCACTGAGTGGGAATGGGTTAAAAGATCTCTTTCTTTATCTCTTAGCCAGTGTTTTCCCCCAACTTTCAAAACAGGGGGTCATTTTGCCACATTATGACCCCTATCAAATAAGATAAAGAAGGCTGTCTAGCTATTTTGGGGGTCATTTCTGAAAAATGGGTGTCCAAATTCAAAGAAGGAGAGGGTCAAGGAAAACCCTGTCTTAGCTAAATACAGTGTCAAACTAGAGAGGATGGTGCATCTGTTTTGCTACACCAGCCTGAATTAATTATCGTACAGGTAACTTAAGTTTTCTTAAACTCATTAAAGAGGCAAGTCATTAAAGAAAAAAATCCTTTGCTATTCACTTAAAGGGAGGCTTTTTTTTTTAGAACAAATATTCTCAGTAAAGAAGTAGCAATTATTTCCCTTGCATCATATATGGAAATAATCCAAGCCCATTAACCCATTCCCACACAATGATGCTTCTAAACGCCCCTCATTACGAAAGCTTTGGAAAACATTGTGGAGATTGAAGAAATTGCTTGTTCTTCATTATCCACAATGTTTCCTATCCTAAAGGACAAAGATTTTGAAGATTACATCAGCTTAAATTTGTTGTCTGCAACTTCTCTGAATTTGGACTTGTCTAAAATTTTGTGGGAACGGGTTAAAGGGAGGCATTTTTTATTTAGAACAAATATGCTCAGTAAAGTAGTAGCAATTATTTCCCTTGCATCATATATGGAAATAAGCCAAGCCCATTAAAGCAGTGCTTTTTAAATAGAACAAAATCCTTTCATTGAATCTCGAGATGTGACCTTGATCTTGGAGCTATCTGATTTTTTCAAATGGTACATCTTCTCAAGATAGAAAACAATCACGCTAAGTTATTTTGAAATCCATCGATAATTGAAGGTCAATTTTGACATTTGACCTTGAACTGTGACCATAGAGCTATCCAAAAACGGGTGAAAATGTGTCAGTGAAGTATCAGAAGAAATTCACATGACTGTGAAGTTTCATCCAATCTGGCCCAATGGTTGTGGAGACATCGGGGCTGACAGACAGACGGAAAGCGGAAGGATTGACAGACAAACGAAGCGCTGGGATATGGGAGGAGAAGATATTTAGAGATTTCAATCCAAATACAGGGCTAATTTTGTAAGTAAATTATAACTAGAAGTATTTTGATAGAGGGTCATTAGGCAATTATACTCTATGCAAAATATGAAAGCTCTAGGATTAATGCAAGAGATAATTTCTTATTCTCCACCCTCTCTGTATGGAAACTAGGGTTCTTCAAAGATTTCCATTCTTTGAAGTACCGTATGGCACTTCTATTCTGAGGGGACTTTATTTTTCTATGTCTGCAGTCATGAACGGCACTGCACAATTAAAATCCATAAAAGAATAACCTTAAAATAACCCTAAATGCAGAGGTTGTTGTTCAACATTGGGTCCTACACAAACATGTTTCACCCACATGTACAATAAAGGGTAATTCTGCAACCAAATTGGAGTATCTATGTGTGTATTTCTGTTTATTTATTTATTGTCGCTACCGTAGCACATGCCCATATGAGCAACGCCCCCCAGAAGACAATTAGTTGTTACAGGGATAGTGCAAGGACACAGGACGAAACTGTTAAGAGCCCCGCCTGGTTCTTTAATGTGCTCGGTGGATAGCACTGTAACACAGAGCCTCAGTTTAACGTCTCATCAAAAAGACAATTAGTTTTTAAGTAGATATGGTCAGCCAAGGGCTCGAACCCATGATCTTGAGGTTTGAAGTCAAGTGCTCTACCAACTGAGCTAATTAGGCTGGCGATGGAGCAACTATAGTCTTATTTCAGCAATCATTCAAAAAGCTTGACTGATTGGTATCAGGTTGACATGTCTCTTTATTCACACCTACCTGTATATAGCATTGTTATCTATAATTGTACAGACTTATTGTGTTGGATTTTAGGCTAGTCTTACCTGGTAAGCAGGCAAAATCTAAATTTAATCAAATTTTCATTTCCAAATTCATATCACAATATTTCATTTCATAGTGCAGAAATTTAATCTTTTTTCTGGCAAGGTAAAGGTACGCAGAAAAATGTTACGCAGATATCTAGCCCCCTTTTTGGGGAAAAACTGTAGAATTTGGACTTTGCAGAAATAAAGTACTATAAGATATTTTTAAAAATTCATTCAAGCTATAGCTACAATGTTTTAATCTTCAACCAAAGATTTGTCTTTTATGTTCCTGACAAATAAAATAAATTATATTTTATAAAACAATGTCTTTAAACCCTCTGTTGAACTGACAGGTTTTAGGTCAATGCCTAGGGTGTTTTGACAAGATATTGATTGCTTATCATAAAGAACATATATCTTACCATCCTCTGATTCCCCACAAGCTTTCATTATCATCGTAAACACAAGACTTGCAACTTTTCCTCCATCATTTTCAAAATCATTCTGAAAGTCAACTTTCACTTTATCATACTCTGGCCAATCACCACTTGTATCATCATCATCATCAGTATCTGTTTCATCATCATCAGTATCAGCATCATCATTATTATCCTCATAAGAAGTGTTAAATGAGGATGAGTAAGATGATAAACCTTCATTTATAGAAGTTTGTGTGGACTCTTCATCGCTTCTCTCAGACATTACATTTGTTGCCTCTGAACTCTGATGGCTATGAATTGTCTCACAACTTTCAATTTGTTGGGTGCTATTGCTTTCATCGTCCGAATTCACATTAATTTCAGATCCTGCAAGAAAACAAGAGGGTAACAATGGTCCTAGATCACCTGATCTATAGAAGCATATTAGTTAGAAAGTTGAACAAGATGGTCATTAATCTGTCGTGCTCACCTGAGATAAATACTCTTTTTCTTTCAACAGACGAATTTAATCTTAGGTTAGGTTTATTATACAAAATGGCCCAGCCATACTTTATCCATATGTAGCATACATGTGATATTTCTCCAGAGGCTCATAGGGAGATTTTGAAGTTTTGGTAGGAAGATTGGGGTCCCAAATAGGGAGATTTAGTGTGCCTCAAGAATTGCTTAAAATGTCACAAACTTGCCTTTATTCTTGCATTTTTAATAAATAAGGGTGTTGTTGTTTTTATTGGTGTGGTCATTTTTTTAACTTCAATCAGGGAATGCTGTAGATTCCTTTCATTTAATAAATTGAGTTTTGGACTCTTTGGAGGGGGGGGAGGCAAACTTTGGGTAAAAGCACATAGCTAGCAATGCATGGCATTAATGGACATTACAGATTTATTGAGAAGCCACATAGTGATATTTTTTTTTGTGCTTTCAGTACTTTAGATTCAGAAACAATGTTATCTTGACTCATTAGCATCATTAAGGGTAAATCTTTAAATAAATTTATCGACAATAAATGAATGATATTATGTTTGTAACTATCTTCTTCAAGAACTTTCAATGCTTTGATTACAGAAACAGTCTCAGTCTGTTACTCAGATAATATATCTTTGAATACATTCAGTACTAAGCAACAAATAAGCCTCAGACTGCATTAAGTCATACATATCAGATGTGCTTTTGTCTTCTACAAGAGCTCTCAGTACTTTGATTTCAGCAAAATACATAATGATGTAGATTTATTCTAAAAATCTGGAGGGCAGACTGAGATGATGCAATGACCTTACCTCAGCATGATATGCTAAATATTTCATGGAACTTACGTGGACATTTCTCATTTCAACTTATTTTTTTTACTTCCCATGTTATACGCCTCATCTGGAAACAAATGAGGTGAAGATGGTAATGGCTTTTATTTTTGATTCAAATAATAGTCATAGTAAGGATAAAAACGAGCTCAGTAGTTAATTTTTAGACACATTCACAAAAGTATATCTTTTAGTGTCCAAGATCGGCATGATTAAAACCAATTGTCCTTGGACAAACAGCACTTCTCATCTACAGTATGACAAAGATTTACTTACAATATTTTAGAAGTGGATGAATCATAAAGAGCATAAAACAATATTGTTATGTTCCATTTATGCTGTAGTTACAATGTCCGATGTAAAAATTATTGTGACTACTTTCATTTTCAACAAACATTTGTTGCTCAAAACCCAAAGATCATTTGATCATTTAATCTTCTTTCGCAACTTTCATTTCAAAATTATATACAGTGTCTCTGAAAGCAGAGATATCAGGTCCGCAGTTTATTGAAGATGAAAATTTTCAGTCTTTGATTTCAGCATATTAATTCTTGGTGAATATAGCCGTCGTCGTCCATAATGCCAGAGTAGGAATGATATTGTTTAGCCCTCAGTAATACTGTTCTCTGGAAACATGTGTTGATGCATGAAGATCTCTGTTTATAATTTTTTTTAGTAACTCTTACTTTTGTGCTATGAGTTTAGAAGGGAAAAATAATCTTTCCAAGCGGTAAAATTTCATACAAGAGGGCTGTTGGCCCTGTGGCGCTCACCTGAGATAAAGGCTCTTTTCTCACAACAGTCTAATTTCATGTTAAGGTTAGGTTTATGATACAAGTGGGCCATACTTTATACATGTACCTGAGGATCCAAAAGTCTAAATTACTAATTCAAAGGCTTTAGGGCAAATTTGAAAAAAGGAGAAAACTTTCCTCCCTCTGGATCAGGGGCTCCTCCCCTAGGGACCCGAGAGTCATTATTTTAGCTTTTTTGAAATAGGCCAATATACTGATGCTACTTGCAAAATATCAAGACTCTACGCCTTCTGGGTCAAGAGAAGCAGATTTTTAAGATTGATTTTTAAATTTCAATTTTGTTGCCATGGCAACCACAGTTTTCAACAGATTTCAATTCTTTTAGCTATTTGTGAAGGGGACAACCTAAGGAACATTTCTGCCAAATTTGGTTCTAATTGGCCCAGTGGCTCTGCCCCTGAGGACCAGAGTGTCATTATTTTATCTATTTTGAAAGAGGTCAATATACAGATATTTCATGCAAAATATCAAGGCTCTACGCCTCCTGGATCAGGAGAAGAAGATTTTTGAAAATTATTTAAAAATTTCACTTATATTGTTGACACCAGAGTTTTTAACGGATTTCAATTCTCTTAGCTATTCTCAAAGGGGACCACCTAAGGAAGATTTCTGCCAAATTTGGTTCAAATTGGCCAATTGGTTTGGGAAAAGATGTTGTTTAAAAAATAGCTCTTTATGTTTATATAAACCCCATCCTCCTGGGGCTTCCACCCTGGGGACCTGAGGGTCATGATTTCAGCTATTTTGCAAGAAGTCAATATACTGATGTTCCATGCAAATTATCAAAGCTCTACGCCTCCTGGATCAGGGGAAGAAGATTTTTGAAAATTATTTAAAAAATTCACTTATATTGTTGACACCAGAGTTTTTAACGGATTTCAATTCTTTTAGCTTTTTCCAAAGAGTAACACCTAAGGAAGATTTCTGCCTAATTTGGTTCAAATTGGCCAATTGATTTGGGAGGAGGTGTCCTTTCAAAAATAGTTCTTTATTTCTATATAAACCCCGACCACCTGGGGCTCTGCTCCTGGGACCCGAGGGTCATGTTTTAGCTATTTTTGAAAAGGTTAATGTACTGATGTTTCATGCAAAATGTCAAGGCTCTACAAAGAACTTTAAAGTTTTTTTTAAAATTTCACTTTTGTTGCCATGGCAACCAGAGTTTTTAACGGATTTCAATTTCTTTAGCTGTTTTTATAGGGGACCACCTAAGGAACGTTTCTGCCAAATTTGGTTCAAATTGGCCCAGTGGTTTTGAAGGAGATGTTGTTTAACCCTTTCCCGTTTTTGGAAATTTTAGACTGGTCCAAATTGAAAGAGGTTGCAGACGGCAATGACAACTGGATGCTATTTGAAATGAACCCATCCTATGTGGTAGAAAATATTGTGGAAAAAGGAGAAATTGCTTGTTACAAGCAATTTCTTCTTTTTTGACAATGTTTTCTTAAGTATAAAATCACAGGAACGTAAAATCCCGTATTTGAACGGGAAAGGGTTAAAGAAATTGTTGAAGGACTACAGACGCCGGACAGACAAAATACCTATTCGAAATGGGGTAAAGGTAAAAATTGTCTTTTGTCCAAATCTTTGAGACAGTGGAGACACGAGAATCGGGACATCTCCATGGTGATGCTTGCAATCTTTACACCCACCTTCAACTCTTCAACGCATTTTGACTGTATCTTAAAACACTTATCAAAGTGACATACAACCTTACTGCTGTACTTTTTCTGGTAACACATTGACTTAGTGTAGATTACTATATGGCATGCTGATACCGGTATTGTAAAACATTTGAAAAAATCATGTTGTTAAAATATGCAAGTGCATATATTTGGATCAATAAAGATGGATTTTTGTAGAAAATACGGTTATACTAAAAATGAATTTGCGGTTTACCAATAGCTTTTGTTACAATGGTCTGGGTTCTTGAGAGGATAAGTTTAGAAAAAGCGGGAATAGAATTCATACATTCAGAGGACCAAATAACTTCTATTCTTTGAAGAATATTGAAAGTTATTACATATGGATCATTTCTGTGAATTTTTGTTTAAATTCCATGGTTAGTTTATGAGAAGACTTTTTGTAATTGTGGACAGACAAATGGCTGGAAGCTGGACAATGACAGATCACAATAGCTCACCAAGAGCACATTGTGCTCTGATGAGCTAAAAGTTAATGGAGAAAAGGGTTCAGATGGATGGACAGATGAAGCAGCCTTTATACATTCGCTCTTCTTCATTCATGGTAATTTGAACATAGAACCTAGAAATGCGACCTTGAAGCCATGTGAAAATTTGTTTCAAATGCCACATCTACTCATGGTAGAGAACAATTGTTCAAAGTTATTTCAAAATACACCCATAATTTTAGCAGCTATGCTCCTGACATACTTAATTCTAACGATTGACCTTGAGCTGTGACCTTAACCCTAGAACTATCTGAATATTTCTTTCAAATTGCACATGATAGAGAACAATTGTGCCAATTCATGTTTGAATCCATCTATAAATGCTTGATTTTAAACTTTGAGCTTGAGCGCCTGTATTGCTTCACAGGCCTTATTGTACAGATTAAGTAAAATGGTGTTTTCAGGCTATGTTTCCAACAAATCAGAATTAATTGATGAAATCTGATAAAAGTCACCACAGAATCATTCCAGTGAAATTTGGTTGAAATCAATCATCTGGTTTCTAACAAAAAGATTTTCAAAGGTTTCACCATATATGGAAATTAGTCCCACCCAATAAAGCCATGTTTTTCATCCAATCAAAATTCTTTGAAGGAATCTGATAAAGGGTAATCTGGAGATAATTCCAGTGAAATTTGGTGTAAATCTATCTTCTGGTTTCGTCGGAGATTTTTTAAGTTTCATCATATATGGAAATTAGCCCCTCCTATTAAAGCAATGTATTTCATCCAATCAAAATTCTTTGAAGGAATCTGATAAAGGATCACCCAAGGAACATTCCTGTAAAATTTGGTAGAAATCCATCTAGTGGTTTCCGAGAAGAGGATTTTTAATGCTTTCACCATATATGGAAATTAGCCCTCTCCAATTAAAACCATGCTTTCCATCCAATCAAAAGTCTTTGAAGGCATCTGATAAAGAGTCACCCAAGGATCATTTCTGAGAATTTGGTTGAATTCTGTTCAGACACAACGCCATGACAATAGCTCACTGGCTTTCAGCCAGTCCAGCTGAAATTTGCCCATTTGGTAGGAAAATTAAACACTGGTGAACCGAGCGTTTAACACCCTTTCTTATATTCTAGGCCCTTTGAGAAGGTAAAAGAGCGCCAATTAAGATTACGTCATGGGAACTATGATGGTTTCATGAATATTCAACCATCTATAAATAGCTCATTAAACTGGTGGATAACATGTACTGCGGAAAGTTATAAATCAATACAAACACAGCCCTGTTGGACATGGCCACCCCCTGCCTAAAAAGCTTGATAGTAAACTGAAGCCAGTTAGATTTAGGCACTGCATTTCTTCTCAATGAGTTCGATAATAGCTATTATACTTTCAGAGATATGCTCAGGACAAATCTAAGTCTTTAAAACAACAAAGGGCAATAACTCCAAAATTATGCAAGCAAGAGTTGTGGTTCTTGTGCACTGCACTTTTCCTCAATGAGATCTATTGACCTATGAAGTTTCAAGTTGATAGCAATTATCCTTTCAGAGATATGCTCCGGACAAATTTAGTGACGGAAGGACGGAATGACGGAAGGACAGAAGGACGGATGGAGACCATTACTATATCCCCTTTGCCGAAACGGCGGGGGATAATTAAACCACCTTTAGTTGTCCTTTACACTGACGCTTCTCAAATTAAGTGTTGGGCGTACAACAAAACAAGCAACGTGAAAACCAAAGGTTACTGGTCGCCTACAGAGCAGCGTGTAATATTAATGTATTGGAGTTGAAGGCATGTGAAATAGGGTTAATTACTCTTTGTCAGAATGTCTATAATACACATGTCCATATTTACAATGATAATACTACCAGTTGCTCGTACATCAATTGGTTTGGGGGAAAAATTGAATCAGTAGTTATAAAAGCTTGTCGCTTATGGTCCTGGTGTATTGATAAGACTATTCACTTATCAGCTTCTCATATCGCCGGAATTTCTAACTTGGAGGCAGATCGATTAAGTATTTCAGTAAATGATGATGTTGAGTGGGCTTCCAAAAGTTTTTCAGCATTGCACAATTTTTCCCGAAGTTAGAAGTTGACTTATTTGCGTCTAGACTAAACTCAAAACTGCCAAAATATTATTTGCCATATCAGGATTTCAATGACATGGTCGAATCATCATTTTTTTTACATTTTTCATCCTTTCAGTTTGATAGGTTGAATTCTGCAAAAGATCAAGATGGACCAAGCAAGGCAATTATAGTCTGCCCATTTTGGCCAACTCAAACGTGTTTATCATTTTCTAATTAATTTGGGGCAATAATTAAGTTAGATTTCTCTACAATTGTAGTTTTTATTGCAGTCATCCACTTGCTACTTTTAAGCGATATTATGGTGTCATGCATACAACTTATTAATATTCATCCCAATCTGGATAAATGATACGGTCCCTAAGACAGGTCAATCTTCGGAGAATAGGACATGTGCAGACGAGAGTGAAAGTAGAACTTGTTTCCCTTGGCGGTGTTACCGGTGTCGAGGTAATATAATTACCCTGTCAAATCTGAATCAATTCCAATTGAGATGCACGTGCTGAATAATTGCTTTCTGCCTAACTACAATCATATGAACAAAATTTGATTGATATTTATTATTATTTTTCCTAACTTACTCGTACTTGGTTTGAATTTAAACAAAATAGGTAAATGGGAAAATTATTGCTCTTCGGAACTTTGGTAGTAGGGCTGGTTTTAAACTGAGTACGCCATCATGGAAAAATGGCCAACAATAAACGTCACAAAGGATAAATTTGAACTGTTAAAAAAACCTGAAAGCAAAAGCGCTGTTTGGGTACGTTTTCTTCTTGATATAAAACTAGATTCTCCAGAGATCGTTATAAATAATGCTTGCTGTGACAGATGGCATGTTGCAGTCAAATGTGCATGCTGGGCATGTCTGATTGTGATACTTACCAACTCAGATGGTATCTTTAAATTCAGACAAAGTTGATATGCTAATATAATTTCGTAAAAAGAATATGCTTTGATCTACAACTCAATCTCAGAATAACTGTTGACATGTCGTTGGGTCATTCTACTGAATTTCTTTGATATGTCAGTGAGGAATTATCTATCAATTTCAGTTAAAATTGAAATACTGTTGGTTTTATTCATTCATTCAAAAGAATTGCATACCAAACTATTCATTAATTTCATTAATTTGAAATAATTGAAGAGTTTAAAGAAGAATTCATTAGTTTTCCACTTTTCTTTAAATTCACTTTGAGTAAGTATTACCTTTACAGTGACAATAAGTGGTCAAATCATAATTCTCAGTGTAAAGAAAGGGTGTATTGCAATATGTATTACAATACGGATGGCCATATTGCAATATATTGCAATACACTTTTTAATGTATTGTTTCACCCCTAATAAATATGGCCTCTAAAGTGCAAACAAGGTATTTTTTGGATCTGACTTCATCACCTAAATTTTGACAACATGTGACCCAAATACATTCTTCTCAAAGAGGCCATAGAGACAATCATTCTGACCAAATATTAAGCTATTTGAGTACAAAATGTGGACTCTAGAGTGCAAACAAGAAATTTCTTAGTTTTGACCTAGTGACCTAGTTTTTGACCCCATGTGACCCTAATTGAAACTTTGCCTAGAGACCAAGGACCTTATGATCAAATATCAAGCCTTTGAGCCATGAAATGTGGCCTCTAGAGTGCAAAAAAGGAATTTCTTGGATTTGACATAGTAACCTAGTTTTGACTCCATGTGACCAAATCCAAACTTGGTCATATTATGGAGACAGACATTGTGATGAAGTAGCTACAACTTCCAAGTATCAAGTCAATCAGATATAAGGTTCCAGAGCTATGCCCTGGACAAAGAACTGCCAATCACTAACTTAGATGCTATAATACATCCTGTTTTTGACTGGTATATAAAAAACAAGAGGGCTGTTGGCCCTGGGGTGCTCACCTGAGATAAAGGCTCTTTTTCTTTCAACAGTCTAATTTCATGTTAAGGTTAGGATAATAATACAAGTGGGCCATGCTACATACATATATAGACTATGTACCTGGGGATCCAAAAGTCTAAAATACAAATTCAATGGCTTTAGGGCAAATGTGAAAGAAGGAGAAAACTTTTTCCTCCCTTTGGAACCTAGGGTTATAATTTCAGAAATAAGAAAGAAGTCCGTGAACTAATGCTTCATGCATATAACCCCCCCTTCCCCCCCCCCTGGGTCTGCCCCTAGGGACACAAGGATCATAATTTCAGCTATATTGATAGAAGTCAATGTACTGATGCTTCATGCAAAATATCAAGGCTCAAAGCCTTCTGGGTCAGGATGAGAAGATTTTTAAAGATTATTTAAAAATTTCACTTTTGTTGCCATGGCAAATAGAGTTTTTAACAGTTTTGAATTCTTTTAGCTATTATTTAGAGGGGACCACCGAAAGAACATTTCTGCCAAATTTGGTTCAAATTAGCCCAGTGGTTTGGAAGAAGATGTCGGTTAAAGAAATAGGTGACGGAAAATGCACGCCGGACACCGGACAAAAGGTGATCACAATAACTCACTCGAGCACTTCATGCTCAGGTGAGCTAATGATGCTAAGGATGACAGAATCTAAATGCTATTATGGCAGTTTGTATAAAGAGAAATATGGTAAATGAAGAAAATTACCTGAAGACTCGTCTGTAACCTCTAAGGCTTTTAGAGGAGTCGTTCTGGTTCTAGGTGTAACCTTGCTTCCATCTGAGTCTCCTGAATCTTCATCATCTTTACTTAAATGTTGATGTTTTACAAAATCATCAACTGATTGATCAGACAATCTTTGGAGAGATTTTTTACAAATAGTAGTTTTTACAATGTCATCATCATCACTGTCTTCCAAAACTCCTTTTCTCGTCATGTTTCTCTGATATTGAGGTTGAGTAAAATCCTCATCAGAACTCTCATCTGTCACTATAATGATAGGCTGAAATTAAATTAGAGGGCTACATGCTATACCTTTATAGGCACTTTATAATAGTTGTGCTCTTCCCACTTATACTGGAAATATCCGAGACAAATTCAGTGACAAAATCTATAAAATACTTCCTTAATTTTTGCAAGCACTGTAAGTTAATATAAATGGTACAATGGAGTCTAAAATTGAAGCAAACAAGAAGTCTGCGAGTCAAAACTCACTGAGTATATACCCCACAAAATGCTCTACCACAAATACTACAGTGAAAATGAGATTCTCTCTCAGTGGAAGATATTGAATAAGCACCATGTAGGACAAAAAGCTTCATCTCCACATTAAGCATTGAAGAGATACCACTACACCAGGCAATGTCAAAACATAAACTATTGGTTGAAAAAAAAACTAAGTCAAAAAACAGGAAGAAGATAACATGTGGTACAATGGAGGGCCAAATATGAGTCTCCAAATCAAGTTTCAAGTCAATGCAATAAATGGTTGCTGAGGCAAATGCGACCAAAATATACCACTATACCAGGCAATGTAAAAAATTAAACTAAGTCGTAAAACAGGAAGTAGTAAACCTGCTGACCTTAATTCAGTATGTGCCATGTAGGACCCCTAGAGGAACCTGCACAACAAGTTTCAAGTCAATACTCTGAGTAGTTGCAGAGAAAATTGAAATGAAAATATACCACTAAACAACGCAAAGTAAAAACACAACAACTAAGTCGTAAAACAGGAAGTGGTAAACCTGCTGACCTAAATTCAGTAAGCACCATGTAGGATCGCTAGATGAATCTCTACACCAAGTTTCAAGACAATGCTATGAATAGTTGCTAAGAAAAATGTGACAAAAATATCCTAATATACCATCAATGTCCAACTATAAACAAAGTTGTAAAACAGGAAGTAGATAGCTTGTGGTCCTAAATTCAGTAACCGCCATGTAGGACCCCTACATGAACCTCAACACCAGGTATCAAATTAATGCTATCAATAGTTGCTAAGAAAAGTGTGATGAAAATATACAACTATACCATCAATGTCAATATATAAACAATGTCATAAAACAGGAAGTATTCAACTTGCGGAACTAAATTCAGTAAATGCCTTGTAGGACCCCTAGATGAATCTCTACACCGGATTTCATGTAGATGCTATGAATAGTTGCTGAGAAAAGTGCGATGAAAAATATTGGTTAAAGAGGGACAGACGGAAGGCCGGACAAGGGTAAACCGTTATACTCCTCTCTTCTTTGAGGCGGGATATAACTTATACAGACTTATGCCATTTTGAGGGGAATCAAACTGTTCTTGCAGGAGGTGTTGTCCAGACAAGCATTTCTGTTCAAATCAGGTGCAATAACTCAGTAACTCTTGATATAATTTTCACACAGTTTCCATCTTGCACATCTTCAAGTACTAATAAAGACTTCTACCATTTTGAAGTGAATCAAACAGTCATTGCAGGAGGAGTTGTCCAGAAAAGCATTTCCTATTCAAATCAGGGGGAAATAACTTAGTAACTCTTGATAGAATTTCTGAAAAATTTAAATTGTGCACTTCTACAGCATCTAATGAATACTTTGGCCTAGTATAAAGGGAATCAGACTGAATTTTTAGGAGCAGTTGTCCAGACAAGAAATTTTATGTGAATCAGGGACAGTAACTCAGTAATTCCTGATGGAATTAAAAAACAAGAGGGCAGTTGGCCCTGGGGCTCTCACCTGAGATAAAGGCTCTTTTTCTTTCAACAGTCTAATTTCATGTAATGGTTAGGATTATGAAACATTCACATATAAAGACTATGAACCTGGGGATCCAAAAGACTAAATTACAAATTCCAAGGCTTTAGCGCTGATTTGAAAGAAAGAAAAACGCTTTTTCCTCCCTGTGGATCCATGGGCTATAATTTCAGAAATAAGAAAGAAGTCTGTGAACTGATGCTTCATGACTATACCCCCCCTCCCCCGGCTCCGCCCCTGGAGACCAAAGGATCATGATATTAGCTCTTTTGTAAGTGATCAATATACTGATATTTCATGCAAAATATTAAGGGTCTACACTTTCTGGGTCAGGAGAAGAAGTTTTTTTAACCCTTTCCCGTTTTTGGAAATTTTATACTAGTCCAAATTGAAAGAGGTTGCAGACGACAATGAAAACTGGATGCTATTTGAATTATCCTATGTGGTAGAAAATATTGTGGAAAAAGGAGAAATTGCTTGTTACAAGCAATTTCTTCTTTTTCCGCAATGTTTTCTCAAGTATAAAATAACAGGAACGTAAAATCCCGTATTTGAACGGGAAAGGGTTAAAGTATATTTTGAAATTTCACTTTTGTTGCCATGGCAACCAGAGTTTTTAGCGGATTTCAATTCATTTACCTTTTTTTGAAGAGGACCTACTAAGCAAAATTTCTGCCAAATTTGGTTCAAATCAGCCCAGTGGTTTGGGAGGAGATGTCATTTAAAAATTTGTTATTTATTTCTATATAAACCCCACCCCCTTGGGGCTCTACCCCTGGGGACTTGAGGATCATGATTTTAGCTATTTTGAAGAGGCAACCAGAGTTTTTAACGGATTTCAAATCTTTTAGCTATTTTTGAAGGGGACCACCTAAGGAACATTTCTGCAAAATTTGGTTCAAATTGGCCCAGTGGTTTAGGAGGAGATGTCTTTTAGAGAAATTATTGACGGTTGACGCACGATGGCCAAACGCCAGACGAAAGGGGATCACAATAGCTCACTTGAGCACTACCTGCTCAGGTGAGCTAAAAATGCATCTTGCTTAACTACAACTCATGGATATTTTTGACATATATTCAGCCGATCAGACTGAAATTGTAGGAGTTTTCTGACAATCATCATTAAGTCAAATCAGGGGAAGAACTCATTCATTTTACATAGAATTTGCATGGAATTTGTTTCTTGCAGACTTACGACTCCTTATGAGTATTTGCCAAGTATAAAGTGAATAAGACAGAAACTGTAAGAGAAGTTTTCCAAGGAAACCAACAAAATTGCTTCACAGGTTTGATGACCTATGCCAGAGTTCATAATTCACTTCTGGTTTAACCCATTCCCACTCAATCCCTTAATTTTACACCCCTCAACAAAAAAGCTTTCGAAAACATTGTGGAAAATGAAGAAATTGCTTGTAGCAAGCAATTTCTTCATTATCCACAATGTTTTCTATCCTAAAAGATGAAAAAATCTAAAATTCCATCAACTTGAAATTGTCATCTGCAGCTTCTTTGAATTTGGATTAGTCTAAAATTTTGCTGTGTTGAAAAGGGTAAAATGTATGGTTTGATTGGTCTATTAATTTTTTATTGACAGTTGTGATCTGTCAATTCTTATAATACCTTTGTGCACACTGTACCGTTTAATATTGTTAACAAGCAATTCTTGAAACTATCAGTCTTTTGACTCTTTTTGTAGCTATCATTTACTTATATATAAAAATTGAAATTCAGGTTCCAATCTCTTATTGACATAAACCAAGGATATGTATAGTAAATTCCCAATATACCGTATAAACTATAATTCGATTATTTCAAGTTAAACTAGACATTGTTGCAAAGCGGACTAATTACCCAAAAAAGCGCTTGTCCATATACAAGTGCTATCCACCAAAGGGCCATAACAAAAACAGACTTTTTGATTAAAGGGCAATAACTCAGTCAAAAATCAATGGACCATAACCAAAATATGATATGCACATGTCTGATTTATACCGAGTCCTTCTGTGAAATTTGAATCAAATTCGTCCAATGGTTGCTGAGAAATTGAGTGGGCATGGTTTTTCACCAAAGGGCCATAACTCCGTCAAAAATCAATGGATGCACATCTCTGCTTGATACTGATTATATCAGTGAAGTTTGAATCAAATCTGTCCAAAGGTCATCCTCATAGCTACATACAAAAAGTCAATGAGATTTACCAAGAATTTGTCACACACACACAACAAAAAATCTTTTAAAAGAGCCATAATTATTATGTTTTACAACAGCTTTTTCTCAATTTCAAAAGGGTTCATCTATCTAGCCATAATAATAAGTTTCTTGAGAAATGAATAAGAATTTTTAAGTTTCAAGCAGTAATAAAAACAAGATGTGTTTGTGAAACACAATGCCCCAACAACAGGACTAAACGTTTGACCTTGGTATGTGACCTTGACCTTATCACATAACCTTGACCTTGAAATGAGGAGATGGGTATTATGGAGATGTATAATCGTGCAAAATATGAGCACTGTATCTTGAATGGGCTGGTAGTAATTGGAAATATTAGATATTTGGTCAAGTTTTGCAGACAGACAGACTGACCGACAGACAGATAGAAGAACAGACGGACAATGATAAAACAATATGCCCCCGATCTTTCCATGCCGGGGCATAAAAATTATAATTTGAATATACAATCAATATTTTGCAACTTCTTTCAATTTGGACCAGTCTAAAATTTCTCATTTGGGAATATCTAATATCTTCCAGATGCAAGGAATGTAACCAATATGGTTGTTTGAATGGGGTTTAATGCCACTTTTAACAATTATCAGTCATATTGTGGCAGCTGGAGCATTTAACAATGAATGATTCCTGATATATAATATCTGGTGCCAGTACCAACATCCTTTCCTAGCCTCCAGCTGCTATCCCACTTATGTTTACAATTATCCACCCATTAGTGAGAGACAAATGTAGGATAGAATATGTGCTGCCACTAGCACCCTATGATTGAAGACCGGAAGTCTGATGCACTATCAACTGCACCATGACGGGGGCAGTGTAACCAATACGACACCATCCTATTTTTCACCACTTTCTAACATCCTTGCATCATTAGAACTGCAAAGTAGAATACTTTTTCCAAGTGTATGGACACAAAAATATGCATTTACAGTTTACAAACTGGGTCCGAGAGTCAGAATATATAGCACTGAATGGACCGGTGATCTATGTCTATTTGGAAATAGGTAGATGTCCAATCTTGATCTATGTGGTTTTTCACTATTATATCCCAACTTCCTTGCTAAGATAACACTTTCGCAGTGTAGCACCTACTTTGCTTTTTCTTTTAGCAGGTGCGAGCAGGTGAGATGGTTTAAGCCACAAGGGAAAAAGTTGATACATGTATGTATTGAAGTAAGCTAGAAGCACATCATTCTTTGACCATTTCCAGTTCAATCCCTGGTTTTCATGTTCCAGTGTTTTAATACTTGATAAAAACACTGTGGAAAAAGAAGAAATTGCTTGTGACAAGCAATTTCTTCTTTTCCCACAATATTTACTACCCTATTGAATGGTAATTTTTACAATGAAATTGATTTTAAATTGTCATCTGCAATATCTTTGAATTTGGACAGGTCTAAAATTTTGCAAACTAGGAAAGGGTTAATTGACCAGGAAATAACTAAATGGAGTATTCTTTGGAAAAGGGTTGTTCACAGGGTCATGCGCTTCAAATAAGGTGGTACTTATGACTTTAGATCGATTTTGTTCAAAATTTCCACCCCTAAAACCTATTCTGTGGGTATGATTTAGAATTGTCTTACTTAAAGGGTTGAAATGAACTTCTAAAACAATGGGTTTCATAGAAAAAAGAGTTTGAAAGTAGTATTACCCCCTTTATCTAAACCTCTGAAAAACCATCCTCTTCATCCTCAAGAATGGGATTTAAAAAAACAAAACTCTAAGCCATTATGTTTCAGAAAATAATATAATAATAAATGCCAACACAATCCCGCTTTTTGATGCCCCTGGGTAATACAATTATGGAAAACTTTGTGAGAATAGGAGAAATTGCTTGTAATGTGAAATTTCTCCTTTTCTCACAATGTCTTAGTTTCCAAATTTGATTAACTTTGAAATGTCGTTAGAAACTTCTTTAAACTTGAGCCAGTCTGAAATTTTGTTATCTAGTAATGGGTTGTTTCCATACATGAACTAAATGAGGTGAGACTTGCCAGAGCCTAAATATGACCCCACATAGAATGTAACTTTTGGAAAGCCTAAGCTGAGCCTAATTATATATCCAGGGTCATCATAATTATGATTTTTTTTTTTTTTTTTTTTCATTGAGGAGACACTACATGATAAATACAAAACTTTAGGCCTAATTCAAATTTTTAGAACAAATTTAAAGATTTCCTTCTTTTTTTCTATGTAGAACTATTGAGCCCATATGGAGCCCAATTATGACCTCACTGTTATCATATGAATACACTTGGTAAAAGTCCCCTAGGAGAAGCTACATACCACATATGAAAGCTCCAAGCCTTTTGGTTTAGGAGAAGAAGATATTTAAAATTTTTATTATTTCCTCCCTTTTTGTTGCTACAGTTTGATTTCAATTCTTTGAGCATATTTGGTAATGGCTTCACCTGAAGCACATCCCAAGTTACATAAAAAAAAATGGCCAACTAGCTTAGAAGACGATATTTTGGTGAAATTCTGGATGATGGACATTGCGATATAACAAGAGATCACTTTCAGCACTAAGTACTCAAGAAAAAAAAGAACAAAAAGAAAATAAGATTAACTTTTATACCCAAATAGAGTATTCAGTAGATTCCAATTCTTTAACAGATTTTGAAAGAGAGCCATCCAAAGAACATTTCTGCCAAATTTGGTTGAAATTGGCACAGTAAGTTGGGGGAGATGTTTAAAAATCCTTTATTTCTGTATCAGTCTAAACCCCTGTCTCCACCCTTAGGGACCAAGGTGTGGTGGCTAATAATTTGACAGAGGTCAATGTACTGATTCTTCACGCAAAATATCAAGCTTTCTTAGTCAGGAGAAGTTTTTCAGATTTTTTTAATTTCCTTTTTTTAGCCATGGCAACGAGAATTTTCAATGGATTTCAATTCATTTTGCTATTCTAAATATCAAGCTTTCTTAGTCAGGAAAAGTTTTTCAGATTTTTATAATTTCACTTTTTTAGCCATGGCAACGAGAATTTTCAATGGATTTCAATTCATTTTGCTATTCTAAAACAACATTCTCAAGAACATTCCTGCCAAATCTATTTCAAATTTGTTCATTTTCTATACTGTTTCCCAATTTTTATCATTATGATTTTATGAGGGGCCTCAGAAAGTGTCTTTGTGGAGGACTGTGTTTAAACTACTTTAACCCTTTCCTGTTCAAATACGGGATTTTACGTTCCTGTAATTTTATACTTGAGAAAACATTGTGGAAAAAGAAGAAATTGCTTGTAACAAGCAATTTCTCCTCTTTCCACAATGTTTTCTACCACATAGGATGGTTTCATCTCTAATGGCATCCAGTATTCATTGTCGTCTGCATCCTCATTCAATTTGGACTAGTCTAAAATTTCCAAAAACAAGAAAGGGTTAAACTGAATGTTGTTTTGAAATGAGTAATTGACTTAATCATTCGCGTCATCTGCTGATCTCCAAAAGAGCAGTTGGACTGTTATATAAAATTGAAAAATATATGGTCAGGCTCAGAAAACAAGTAGAAAATTGTTGGTGTGCTTTTAAACCCAATCCCACACAATGCCACTTTTTTACTCCCCAGAAGAAACAAAACTTTTGAACTGCTTGTTACAAGCAATTTCTTAATTATCCACAATGTTTTCTACATCAAAAGATTTTTTTTCAATTCCATCAACTAGAAAGTATTGTCTGCAATTTCTTCCAATTTGGACCAGTCTAAAATTGTTCTGTCTAGAAATGGGTTAAATGCAACTACAGCGTGAACAAACTGAAATTATGATATTAAGTTTCAAAATCTAAACAAGAGCTGTCGGAGACACAAAACTGTAAGCCATTATTGGAAAAGAAACTTCTTATTAAATGCAACTATAGTTTGAGAGTTCAGTTCACAAGAAATTTGGAAGTTTGACAAACATTGAAGGAATCTGTTTGGCTTCACAGGCCTGATTCTAGTAAAAATTCAATATCATTATATGGTAGAGGGTTAAATATTTTACCTTGACCATCAAAGTTATCAATGAAAAATGTCTACATACAAGCTAGATGGTTGTCCCAGGACAACTGGTGTCAAGCCTGCAAAGTTTTGTAGGCATCATGCTGTGGACAAGCACAATTTTAGCCTTGAGCTTTGACCTTGAACATGAAGCTATACAAAAAGTTATTTCAAATGGCATATCTACTCATGATGGAGAATAATTGTGCCAATTCATTTTGAAATACATCCATAATTGTAGGAGAAATGCTCTTGACAATCACAATTGTAGTGTTTGACCTTGAGCTTTGACCTTGACATTAGAACTATCCCAAAATTCTTTCAAACGGCACATCTACTCATGATGGAGAATAATTGTGCCAAATTATTTTGAAATCCACCCATAATTGTAGGAGTAAATGTCCAGACAAACACAATTTTAGTGTTTGACCTTGAGCTTTGACCTTGACATTAGAACTATCCCAAAAATTCTTTCAAATGGCAAATCTACTCATGATTGAGAATAATTGTGCCAAATTATTTTGAAATCCATCCATAAATGTAGGAGTACTTGTCCAGATAAATTCGAATGGACTAATGGACTAACGCATATACATTGTTTTGTCATAGTGACAACTATGTCTCGCTCACTGCAAGTGGGCTCGACATAAATGAAGACTCTAACTTGAGTAGTCTTACAGAAACAATAGACTGATTTATTTTAGAGTAGGAAATATACAAAATGTAAAGCTACATGGCATTAAGTCCCCTTTTAGCATGGTATGATTTATTGAGTCAAAAATTTAAAGAAAACATTACCTAGGGCACTTAATAAACAACATTTATGTAAAGTAACAAGAAATTTTGGCTATTTGTAAAGGAGGTATTTTTTATTTTTGAAAATTAATGACCTTGACAAATTGACCATGCCTTTGACCAATGACCTTGAACTTAGTACAAACTGAAAGGTCATGTCATAAGCAATGCAGTTGTAAACTAGAGCTGTCCCCCTCAAGGGCTGACGAGAATACCTCCCACACCGCTAAAAAGGCTTTTCTATGAAGGAGTGGAATTTGAAGCTGTTTAATCACATGCATGTCATGGTGGATGAACATTGCCAACCCTCCACCTCTTTCTGATTTTGTGTTTGTTGCTAGAGTTGACTGATTAGGAAAGGTTGGTCAATATGAGCCTATGTTAAAGAAAACTGTGTGAGGAGATGATGACACAAAATTATATCCACATAAAGTCAATATGAGCCTATGTTAAATTTTTGATCCCTGGGGGGGCGGGGTCAAATTTGACCTCAGGAAATAAACAGTTCGATATTTTGTAAAGGTCAACAAGATGATGTTACTTACCAAATTTGGTAACTCCCCTTATGGTTACTGAGTTTTGCAATTTTAAATTTTGACTACTCCCCCCCCCCCCATTAAAAAGTTCAAAATGGCATAACTCTGAAACTAACGACTGGATCAAGATGAAAATTGCAGGTGCACAACTTCTTATGATAGGAAACAACCTGATAAAATTTCAGCAAAATTGGTCAAAAAATGTGGGAGGAGAAGAGGACACAAAATTACTCCCCCCTGCCCCCCCATTAAAAAGTTCAAAATGGCATAACTCTGAAACTAACGACTGGATCAAGATGAAAATTGCAGGTGCACAACTTCATATGATAGGAAACAACCTGATAAAATTTCAGCAAAATTGGTAAAAAAATGTGGGAGGAGAAGAGGACACAAAATTACTCCCCCCCGCCTCCATTAAAAAGTTCAAAATGGCATAACTCTGAAACTAACGACTGGATCAAGATGAAAATTGCAGGTGCACAACTTCATATGATAGGAAACAACCTGATAAAATTTCAGCAAAATTGGTCAAAAAATGTGGGAGGAGAAGAGGACACAAAATTACTCCCCCCCGCCCCCATTAAAAAGTTCAAAATGGCATAACTCTAAAACTAACGACTGGATCAAGATGAAAATTGCAGGTGCACAACTTCATATGATAGGAAACAACCTGATAAAATTTCAGCAAAATTGGTCAAAAAATGTGGGAGGAGAAGAGGACACAAAATTATGTCCACGGACGGACGGACGGACGGACAACCTGATTCCAGTATAACCCCCCATAACTTCGTTGTGGGGGGTATAAATATGAAGGCTGTATCACTTACCATTGTATACTTATGGGCAGTATTAAAGTTAAAAATTTTGAAATTTTGACCTTGAGAAATGACCTTGACCTTAGTACCAACAGAAAGGTCATGTCATAAGCAATGCACATGTGAAATAATTGGCAATGTAAAAGTTTAAAATTTGAAAAATTTGACCCTGAGAAATGACCTTGACCTTAATAAATGACCTTGACATAAGTACCAACAGAAAGATTTTGTTATAAACATTGCACATGTGAAATATTAAAGCTATATCTCTTATCAATCAAAAGTTATGGCCAATGTAACTTTGTTGCAGAGAAATGGAGAGCTTACGTAAAGCTATCAAACATGAAGCCACCTTTTTCTAAGACACATCTGATTTCCACAAATTTCAAATAGTTCATGATCAAGGGCATCTAATTTGCTACTCAAATATGAAATTTCATTAAATTCTGACCATTAGACTAGGAGAAATTTGAGAAAAACTATATTTTACCCTAAGTCCCCTTTTTCTGTGATGAGGCTGCAAATCCAAAATATGGGAAAAACACATTGGCAATATATCATAGGGAGTTCAAAAGGTAAGTTTCATTTGATTTGGTTTAAGTCTTATGACGCTCCAGACTGACGAACGGACAGACTAAGCGGCGGCTATATGCTCTCCCTTCGGGGTGCATAAAAAGAATGATACATGTCAATGTCAGAGTTTAACATTCACTTTCAGACTCAATGAATAGTATGATTGGTCAATTTTTTTTTTTGATTGACGGAATCAATTGACTGTTTCAAGGCCACAGCCTAATTGGTAGTGTGTCAGACTCTCAATCATGAGGTCCAGGGTTTGATCCATGGTCACGGAAAATATCCTTTCCAGCATTTGTCTCCCACCAATGGGCGGATAATCCTAAACATATATTGGATGAGCAGCTGGAGGCTTTGAAAGGATGTAGTACTGGTTTGAGAATCCATTGTTAAGTGCCCCAGCTGCTTCAATATGACTGAAATAGAGTAAAAAGTGGTGTTAAAACCCCATTCAAACAACTGACTGCACCAAGCTCCTAATATGTCAAATTTCCCATCAAACTTGAACTTTACCCTTTAACCAGACAAAAAAAATTCAGACCAGTCCAAATTATGCTAATGCAATTCTAGGAAATTTTGTATTCATGGATGTAGAAAAAATTGTGGGAAAAGAAGAAATTGCTTAGTACAAGAGATTTTGACAAGTTTTCCAAATCTATTTTTGTAAAAAAGTTGGATTATCCTGGAAAAAGTTAAGATTTGCATTTTCGAACAACATCGTAGAATTTTCATTCATGTTTTCAGTTAGATTATCTGATAATCTTTCAGAATAGTCAATTCTTGTCCGACAGCGCAAAATCCTTTTCGTTGCCCTCGAAGGAGGTTGCAATAATGTTGGACAGTATGTTTTATCGTCATCATCACCATCCTCACTTTGTGATTCATAATCTGGTGTTTTGTGGGGTTTACGGTTCTGACACCTCACACTTCTTCTAATCTTCCGTTTTTTAGGAGGAGATGAAGAAGTTTGTTTTTGAACTATTTCAAATTCATCTTCAGAGGCCAAAGCCTCAAGGTCAAAAAAGTCTTTGCTGTAAATATATTAGGTACAATCTTGTAAACCATCATTGAGCACATGAGCAATAGAATAAACAGTCAACAGTAGAAAGAAACATGTGCTATCAACATATTGAACTTGTAAAATTGATACATTTAACATCAAAAGGATAGAATAAATTGTAGATACAGAAATTTGTAAGACAAATAATTGCTAAAATAAGGAAAATCAAAGGCTTATCAGTAAAACCTTAGTCATTCGTAGAGCTAGGGACTGGAACATTTTATATGAGCTAAACATAGTAAGAACCAAAAGAAACCCTGGTGATTGCGTGGTTCAGATAGAAGGTTCTGCCACGGAAGTGCCATTGTTGGATTGGTAAAAAAGAAATAGAGACACCCCCCCCCACCAAATAAGTCAGGCAGACTGACCAGTACATTTAAAATAGAAGTTGTGCGCTTTATATTCAAAGAATTTTTTGAGCAAATCACAGGATGTTTTGTTTTTTAATTTCTATCCTTATTTTTGCATTGTAGTTCAGAGCAGTTATTATCAATTGTAAGAGTGGTTTCGTATTGGTGTGGGTTTTACAGTAAGTTTGGTTTCAAGAACATAAGCTAATAAATAGCGTTTTAACAAATAGAAGCTAAAAGTGATGTAGAGCAAGGTCGGGTATTGCCGACATCAGTCCTATTCCGACACTTTTCAGAAATATTCCTCCGTATTACGATATATTTCCATAAATTCATCAAGTTCTTCTTTGCAATATTACATCATGTACTCTTGTGACGTCATGTAATAATCTTTGACACCGAGAAGCTTTCTTTTTTTAACCATCGAAGATTAAGATAGACCACACGGTTCATCGGTTTTTCGAAATTGTAATCTTACAGAAGGTCATAAGAGGTGTTTCCAAACCAAGTAAGTATAAAATTGATTGTTATTCCCCGCTTTCAACAAATTCGATTTATATAAATCATTTTATCATTGATTATTATTTTAGAGGTCAAACTGTAATATCCGAGCGTTTAGTAATTGATAAATTGCGGTGTCGGGTTTAACCATCACTTTTTGTCAAAAAGTATAATTCCAACACCAAAATTATAAATAAGGAGGCGTTCCGATTTCAGTCACGCAACCATAAATAATTAACCACATACATGAAATATATACATATATTCTACATGTTAAATACAATTTCATTTCAAAATTCTTTCTTTATCTATATCTAGCAATTCAAAGAGTTGTAATTACACAATATAACATTTATATTTGTCTACATATTGGTTCACGTAACTAAGGTTTTTTTTTATAATTGTTTTGCAGGTAGAATGTCTAGACAACTTAGTGTCACGAAGACGAGAAAGTATTCCTCTTCTAATTTAGAGAATGCTGTTAGGATGGTGGAGTCAGGGGCTATGTCTAGAAAAAGGGCAGCTTTAACGTATGGCGTACCACGCACTACGTTGATCGATAAACTCTCTGGGCGCTACAAACTTGGTTCTAAACCTGGAAGAAGAACAGTGCTTACGGGTGCTGAAGAACAGTGTCTAGTAGACTACTGTAAATTAATGAGTAGCATTGGCTACCCACTTAAAAAGGCTGAATTACTTGCAGAGGTAAAACGTGTCTTAGACCACGATTGTCGTGAAAACCCCTTTAAATGTAATCTCCCAGGGAAAGATTGGTTTTACAGTTTCTGTCGACGACATCCAGAACTTTCCCAACGATCCGCCATGGCGCTTGGTCAGCAGCGTGCAATTATAAATCAGGCGGGTGGTTTAATGGTTTGTCGTCTTTTTTACAGAAGGAGGTTCCAGATTGGGAGAATATGATGAAAGATCCACGAAGAAGTTTTAATGCAGATGAGAGTGGGTTTCCCCTGTGTGTAAGTACTGGTAAGGTTATTGCTGAGAAGGGGGCCCGTCACATTTACCAGGTTACATCAGGAACCAAACAACAGCTGACAGTAATGGCTTGTTTCAACGCCTTTGGCGAATATGTTGAACCACTCATTGTTTTTCCAGGCGAGCGGTTCAGAGATTCCGGTATCCAAGACTTCCCAGAGGCCATATATGGCCACACACAAAAGGGCTGGATGGACAGTAGAGCTGTAAAGATACACTCGAATATTCGGTGAATCGAATATTTTTTTACCGGCGAGTACGTATCGTATTCGTCTGTCCGAGAACCGAATATTGGCGAATACAAAATGTGAAATATTTTTTCCGGGATGCAAAGTGCAAAAAAATATCCAAGATGTCATAGATATCCAACATGCACAAGCTATAACGGCGGTTTAATCAAATTTATGAAGAAAGACGTAAATCCTTAAAGCCTAGGCGGCTCCCGTAGTCGATTGACGCCTCTGATGCAACTGAATACATATTCTAGATACTAAATCAAAGAATTTCTATTTCACTGGTGACAGCTATTTATTTATTGTCTACAAGTGGCATTTTGGGTAGTAAATGATAGATTAACTGGACAATCGACGCATGACTTTGACCGTCAACGGTCAGACCTCTGTTAATACTGACAATCAAAAATCATCTTTTTTAAGTCAAAGTCTTGATCAACTAAACCTTTTAAATCAAGATTTTCAATTCAAATTCTAGTATTTATGGCCTAATTTTTCTATCTTATTGACCATTAAGTTCAGATTCTGAAGAAATTGAATGACATAATCTTTCGGAGCATAGACCGTTGTATTCAATTATTACCTCCCTTTAAAAATTAAAAGGTAAGCTATGGCTGCATGTCCAATATACCTTGAATGTTGGCTAGAATTTAATTATTTCGTCTTTTCATTATAAGTGATCTATTCTGGTGACAAAAATTTTCATATTAAATGGTAAGTTTGTAACAGATAGAAGTTTACAACATAATTCAAAATATACAAATTTAAGGTACAAATACGTGAAATCTATGATATATAGGCAAGTAATCAGAAATGATCCAGCATCAATCAATGACGGATTTAACCTTTGTTAGGCTTGAATTTGCCATACACCTTTGATTGTTCTTGCAGAATAATAAAATAATTAACATAAAACAGCTGTCTTTATCACAGATAGGCATAAGTTTGTTTCATTCTTTACTCAATAAAATATATAGATAAATATGTCTGATCCTGGAAAAAGTTGTATTCATGAATAAATATTCATATTCACGACCCTGTATCGTGATCTGTATTCGTATTCGTCACTTTGTGTATCGTTACAGCCCTAATGGACAGCGATTTGTTCGTCGAGTTTTTAAAACATTTCAATTCTTTCTTAGTCAGTAAAGCAATTACTAAACCGGTTATATTATATGTAGATGGACATTCGACTCATATGTCTCTTGATGCAGCAACCTTCTGCAACGAGAACGGAATTATTTTATATTGCCTCTTTCCAAACGCGACCCATGTACTCCAACCCTATGATGTTGGTTTTTTTGGTCCCATGAAATCTGCATGGAAAAAAGAAGTGAAAGAATGGCATATTAAGAATATTGGTCAAACTTTTACCAAGAAACATTTTCCATCTGTTTTTAAGAGAGCCTGGCACCGAGTGGCGAAACTTGAGAACGCGGTCCATGGCTTTGAACGGTGTGGCCTGTTTCCACTATGTCCAAAAAATATTGACATAACGAAACTCAATCCTTCAAAAATTCACACTGACAAATCAAACACTCAAATTATACGTGATGTCTCCAAATCTCAAATTACAAATAACACATCTGTTAAAAATCAAGCTGATAGTAGTCCTCTAACTTCAACAAATGCGCCAAGCTCATCAACCTCATCTTGTGAAGAAACTGCTGTTTCTGTTCCAAAAAGTCATTTAGAGGCCCCTGAAGAACATTCTGTTCACAATGGTATATTTACAGTAGCGTCTATCTCACAATGTGAGTCTAATGGACCACTGCCTCCAGCACATGCAGGGATACATATTCCCTTCTCTGTCCCATCTGTTCTTGTTTTGGATCCTACAACAGTCCCCAGCACCGTTGGGTCCCCAACCACTAATATAGGTTCCTTTCCAGTATCTTCTAACAAAGACACATATTTTGCATCACCGCTCCAATCTAGTAATGAATTGGAAACTGATTCAATTTCATCTCAAAGTTCCACTTCCGTTCTGTCAATGGCCCGTCCAATGTCCGCTTTATCTGTGGTATCTAAAACGAATCTATTGCCGAGGTATCCAAAGGACCCTCTATTTTCATATCCAGAACCACCTTGTCATGAATCAAAAGAAAATGCATCAAGGTTAACCTTGGCTACAATCACCACAAATGTTGGCAGTGCCTGTATTCTTGCAAATAGTCCAGTGTATAGTCCAACTCCATTAGTCTCAAACCCCAAATCCTCAGACTGCGCTTTAAAGCTAAATAATAGAGCAGCGTATGTGTCCCCGTCATTTTCTTTGCTCTCTGTACCTGAAATAAAAAAGAAGAAAACAACAACAAATTATCGACAAAATCTACCGAAAGCTTTATCGGGCTCGGAGGCTCTTAAAATGATGAAGGATAGGGAAGAAAAGAAAAGAGCTAGTGAAGAAGCTAAACTAAAACGTAAGCAGGAGCGAGAAACAAAGCGTAAAGAGCGAGAAGAAGCTAAAGTCCTCAAAACAAGGGAAAGAGAAGAAAAAAAGAGACAAAGAGAGGAAATGAAGAAGGCTAAAGCTGCCGAAAAAAGGAGAAATGTTAAGAGACGCAGGGCTGAGGATTCATCATCAGAGTCAGATTTTGATATGCCAAAATTAGATGACTCCGATGATGAGTACGATGAAACACTACTTTGTCCCGGATGTTTGACGGATGATGGAGATGGAGCTGAATGGGTAAAATGCAAATTCTGCCCAAGACACTGGCACATTTCTTGTACCGGCGATGCGCTGCTATCTGAAATTCCGCTTGAACAGCTCAAAGAATACCCCTTCATGTGTGAATTCTGTAAAAATTAAAATAGGAAAGTCTTTACCATCCTTAACTTTATCCCGGCAGTGAAAAATTGTCGGTTATGCTTTCGAAAATGAAGTATGCCTTACCTAAATAAATCTCTCTGTTTGAAACCTTATTTTGTATGTATTGCACGCACTATTTTTCGTTTGGTTTGAAATACATTGTATTCATAAATAACATTTATTAATTCTAGTTGGCCTAGGGATTCAATCATGACGATTTCAGTTTATTGCCTAATTTTCAATTCAGAGAAAGGCTAGTAATATATGAAATGATATGAATGTTTTTGTGTTTCAATTACTTACCTTTTAATGACTTGCCATAATTTTTTTAAAACTCCAATTGGGTGTCGGGTTTGAACGAAAGATGTCAGATTTACCAGACCTTGATTATAAAATAGAGTTGGTCGTACCATTATCAATTGTGGCAAAAAGACGCCTCAAAATATACGAGTCTGTTGCATAAAGGAACGTTCGCGTAAAGCCGACATCGAAGTTGGAATAATGTAGACAGACATAGAAATACGCCGAAATTTCCCTTAAAGTGTCGGAATTACCCGACCTTGCTCTAATAGTCATGCATCAGATATTTGCTGTTTTTATTCATTGTGATCGCAGAGATCTAAAACTACATTTAGTTATCGTGGTCAACCCAGTGATCTAAAACTACATTTAGTTATCTTGATCAACCAGAGCCAAAAAAGACACAAACTGACATGGATATTACCATCATGGCAAATAATCCGAGTCTACAAGTAGCATGAAAAAAAAAATGATACGAGAAAATATTCCAGAATAAATGGCTTGCTTACTTGCCATGGTAGATTAATGGTTAAAAAAATCTTTAACAAGAGGACCAAGATGGTCCTAAATAGCTTTCCTCAGTATGATGGTTCATGGCTTTATGATATATACAAAAAAGCGAAGCCCACTGTCTAATTATTTTGGAGAAGATGTTTAAGGATTTTCTCTTTTAATCCTAGGTGTATTGATGATCCCACCATATAGTGCTAATTTCCTGGATATGGTAATGCTTTGAAGTAAAGACATCACTACATACCAAATAACAAAGCTCTAAGCCTAATGGTTAAGGAGGAGATGGTTTTCAAAGATATCATTCTTTATTCCTATCTAAAATTAGGGATCGCAGAGAAAAGGGCTAATTTTTAGAATTTAAGTCTTTGAAGTATTTTGGTAGAGGGTCAATAGGTGATGATACAGACAAAATATCAAAGTTCTAGTCTTAATTGTTTGGGAGATGTTTTTCACAGATGTCCCTCTTTATTCCTTTGCAAAATAAGGGATTGCGCGGAAAAGAGATAATTTTTAGAATAAGGTAATTCTTTGAAGAATTTTGGTAAAGGGTCAATTGGTGTCAATTGGTGATGATGCACAATAAATATCAAAGCCTTAGGCCTTATTGTTTGGGAGAAGAAGACTTTCAAACATTTCCTTCTTTAAAATCAGGGATTGTGCAGAAAATGGCTAATTTTCAAGAAACAGTAATTCTTTGAAGTATTTTGGTAGTGGGTTGATAGATGATGATTTATACCAAATATCAAAGCTCTAGGCCTTAAGGCTTTGGAGGAGAAGAATTTTAAAGATTTCCTTCTTTATTCCCTTGTAAAATAAGGGATCACACAGAAAAGGGCTAATTTTCAGAATACAGTAATTCTTTGTTAGAGGTCAATAGGTGATGATACATACCAAATATCAAAGCTATAAGCTTTATAGCTTTGGAGAAGAAGATTTTCAATGATTTCCTTCTATATTCTTTCTTGTAAAATCAGAGATTGCACAGAAAAGGGTAAATTTTCAGAGTATGATAATTCTTTGATGTATTTTGTATAGAGGGTTAATAGATGATGATACATACCAAATATCAAAGCTATAAGCCTTAAGGTTTTGGAGAAGGAGACTTGAAAGATTTCTCTTTGTTTATTTTTGTAAAATTAAGAATACAGTATTTCTTTGAAGTATTTTAGTAGAGGGTCAATAGGTGATGATACAGACCAAATATCAAAGCTCTTGGCCATATGGTTTTGGAGAAGAAGATTTTCAAAGATTTCCTTCTTTATTCCTTTGTAAAATCAGAGGTTGCACAGAAAAGGGCTAATGTTCAGAGTACGATAACTCTTTGAAGTATTTTGGTACAGGGTCAATAGTGATGATATATACCAAATATCAAAGCTCTAGACCTTGTTGTTTTGGAGAAGAAGATTTTCAAAGATTTCCTTCTTTATTCCTTTTTAAAATTAGGGATCACACAGTAAAGGGCTAATTTACAGAGTACAATAACTCTTTGAAGTATTTTGGTACAGGGTCAATAGGTGATGATATGTACTAAATATCAAAGCTCTCAGCCTAATGGTTTTGGAGGAGCAGATTTTCCTTTGTTAAATCAGGGAACACAAAGAAAAGGGTTAATTTTAAGAGTACAAGAATTTTTTGAAGCATTTTGGTACAGGGTAAATAGGTGATGATACATACTGAAATATCAAAGCTCTAGGCCTTATCATTTGAGAGGATATTTTCAAAGATTTTCTTCTTTATCCCTTTGTAAAATCAGGAATTGCACAGAAAAGGGCTAATTTTCAGAATACAGTAATTCTTTGATGTATTTTGGTGAGGTCAAAAGATGATGATATGAACCAAATATCAAAGCTTTGGGCCTTATGATTTTTGGAGGAGAAAATTTTCAAAGATTTTCTTCTTTATTCCTTTGTAAAATCAGGGATGGCACAGAAAAGGGTTAATTTTTAGAGTATAACAATTCTTTGAAGTATTTTGGTAGAGGGTCAATTAGTGATGATATGTACTAAATATAAAAGCTCTTGGCCTTATGGTTTAGGAGGAGAAGATTTCACAAAGTCTTTTTTAAACCTCTTGAAATATCAAAATATGCTCTATGGGACTCCACACACATAACCTATCTACCCATTTCCAGAACGATGTAAAACTTCCCATGAACATGATGAAAGGTTGCTGATAAAAATCAACAACTTGAACAAAAACAGTTTCTCTGTAAATCTTTTCAATTACAGAACTATCTTTCAGGACATGATTTTGAAAGGTTGCACCTTTTGAATAAGAAATTATCACATACAACATATGATTTGATGTTTTGCAACAGCTTGCAATGACAGGTCCATTGTCCTCAGATGCAACCCAACCTTATTTTCAATCACCTGTAACTATCTTTTCCAAACAAAGTGGGTCATATTTTTCTAGGCATTGCAATGCAAGTCTAATCCAAATCTATTTCTGCTATTCAGTGCCCAGATCTTATGTAATCCAAGTCATTCACAAAAAGATTTTCAAAACATGTGATGAATGAATCTCACCTAATTCTACTATCACTTGCATGGTATAATGTGCATCTTCCTTGAGAGAAGAATGATTAGGCAATGTTTGTGTAAAAAAAATGTGTAACTTCATATTGCCTTATATAGTTGTATGCATTCTCTACAAACTTAAAAAGCATCCTTCATGTCATCATGTTAAAATGGTGTTTTGTCTAAACATGGTGTTTACTAGTCTTTACTTCCACCATAGTGATTTTTAAGGAACAGATCAAACCAGTCTGAGTATTCAATTATGTGACAACAAAATTTATGACCAACATTTATGAAGATTACAAAAGTATGATTAAGTGGGAATGTGAGAAATACTACAATGTAGAAGTCACCCAAAACCTATATTGGATTCTCACCAAAATTTCTATTTCATTCAACATCTGATCTCATGAAAAACATGAATTGACGGAAAGCAAACCCCACCAGCATTTAGTCATATAACCCATTACCAGACAAAAGAATTTTAGGATGGCCCAAATTGAAAGAAACAGCAGACGACAATCTAATGTGAATGAAATTTTGGTTTTTTCAACTTTCTGGGTAGAAAACATGGTGGAAAATGAAGAAATTGCTTGTATCAAACAATTTCTTCATTTTCCATAATGTTTTCCTTTTTTTTTTCCTTTTGGGCGTCTAAAGGGGGTCACTGAGTGAGAATGAGTTAAGTAGTACAAATAACCTTTGACCTACATGACCCCAAAACAAAACGATTCTTCCTTAGATCATTGGCAACAACTGTATGATATTTTATCTTTTTGGGTCAATTGGTTGTACGGTCAGAGCATGAATACCAAATAGTCTAGACAGACAACCAGATAAATAGGCAGACAGACATGGATAGATAGACATGACAAATCTAATATAATCAATAACCTTCTAAACAGCTAAAATTTCATTTTAGGTTTTAGATAAAATCTCTACAATAATTTTGATGCCTTTTTACTATTTGAAATGGGTTTGAATAAAATAAATCTACATCTACCTGATAGGTTCTGCACCATTTCCATTCGTATTTAGTTTTCTCTTAGGTTTTACTTCTTTCTGGCCTTTTGAATTCACTGAAAAATTATACAAGCAAACAAAACAATTTACAAGAGGGCCATTCCCCCTAAATGACTCACCTGAATAACAAACTCAAACATTGATATAGTGACCTAAATGATTATAGTTGTGCCTGGATAGAGCCAAAATGAAACATAGAAAACCTTTAGCCAAGGGGTGTGCAAGGGCAGAGTCCAAATAGGACTTCAGGGGCATTTTTAACGCATTCCCATACACAAGCCGGCCGTTAAATGCATGTTGTATCAAAAGATTTCTCCTTTTCTCACAGCTTTCTCCCTCAAATATGGCCCTCAGTTTTCAATTTAAATCAACTTTGTTTTGTCATCTGTAATCTCTTTCAATTTGGATAAGTCTACGATTTTCTGTTAGGGAATGTGTCAAATATCTTTTGAAGAAAGCCATCAGCTGATACCACATGAAACTGTAGTCATATGGTTTGTTAGATGAAGTTTTTTTAATTATTTCACTTTTTGTTAGTAAGTAAAATAGGACAGAGCTCAAATGGAACCAAATGGGCATTATTTTACCAGCTTTTATAAAGGGTCATCAGGTGATGCTACATGCAAAATATGAAAATTCTATGCCTAAAAGTTTGTATGAAGAAGATTTTAAAGATTGCCTACTTTATTTCTATGCAAAATTGGGGATGTGCAAAGAGAGCCTTAAAAAGTGACCCAGAGGCATTATTTTAATCCTTTCCATTCCCTGAATTTTACATCATCATGATTTAATATTTGAGAAGACATTGTAGCAAAAGGAGAAATTGCTTGTAATAAGCAGTTTCTCCTTTTCCAACAATATTTTCTATCAAATAGGATGGTTTCATTTCAAATTGTATCCAATTTTCATTGTCGTCTGCAACCTCTTTCAATTTGCACCACTCTAAAATTGAAAAAAACGGGAAAGGGTTAACATCCTTCATTGAGGGCAACCAAGGTCATGCAACAAGAAAAATACCAAGCCTCAATTCCATTTTGTTTGTCAGATGAAGATTTTTATTGATTTCCATGTTCATTTCTAGTTGTGCCTCGCCAGAGGTAATTTTAAAAGATTTCCTTTTACATTTCTATGTACAATAGGGTGTGCCTGTGCCTAGCTCAAATAGGACCTCTGTGGCATTGTTTTAACAACATTTTTAAACATATCAAACCACTATGCATTATCATTTGTCAGACTCAGGGGAAGATTTCTAAAGATTTCCTTTTCTGTTTCTATAAAAAATAATTTCAACTTTTCTTATACCATGGCAACCAGAGTTTTTCATGATTTTTTTTTTACCAACAATAGAAGTGCTTCTCCCAAGGAATGCTGCCAAAAAGCTACAGCCTTATTCCCTTGGTGGTTATGGCCTTTTAACCCATTCCCAAACAAGCCCTCCTTTTTATGCCCCATCAAGAAACATGTTTTGGAAAACATTGTGGAAAATGAAGAAATTGCTTGCAACACATAATTTCTTCAATATCCACAATATTTTCTATCCAAGAAGACAAACAAATTTTAAATTCCATCTACTTGAAATTGTTGCTTGCAGCTTCTTTCAATTTGGACCAGTCTCCCATTACCAAACGATAGAATTTTAGACTGGTCCAAGGAGCTGCAGACGACAATTTCAAGTGGATGAAATTGGTTAAATTTTGCCTTTGTAGGTAAAAATATTGTGGTAAATGAAGAAATTACTTATAGATAATAACAAAATATCAAACC
The DNA here is from genome assembly GCA_946902895.1 of Fragum fragum. Taxonomy (NCBI): domain Eukaryota; kingdom Metazoa; phylum Mollusca; class Bivalvia; order Cardiida; family Cardiidae; genus Fragum; species Fragum fragum. The sequence continues at coordinate 27,364,526 of OX336375.1, forward strand.
TCTATTCCATTTTGCTTGTCAGATGAATATCTTTAAAGATTTCAATCTTGAATTCTATATGAGATAAAGTGTGCCTTGACAGATCCCAAATGGGCCCCAAGGGGCATTCTATTACCAACATTTGGAAGAGATGTCAACAGTAAGCTACACTCACCTGAACTTTGGCCCTGGCTTGATCTTGGTCTCATGATCTCAGTATCCTGACACTGATGTCTCTTTGTAATGGTACATGGAGTGATTTTGGTTGATTTTGTTATAATCAGTTCAAAATCATGTCCATATGTATCAAACTTCTTGTTAGTCTTCTTAACATTTGCCCATCTAATAATATACTTTTGATTTATCTGAAAAAAAAAGTGTCCTTTGAATATATGAATATATGACCTTCAAGGGTTACGTGATACACATATTTGAAAATAAGAGGGACATTTGACCTGGAGCATTCATCTGAGAAGGCTCCCAACAGTCAGAAGTTTGAATTGGCTATGTACTTTAGAACTAGTTGTCATCTAAAAGATCCTTCATTATTTCTTGAATGGTCCCATCCCCTCGGACTCAAGCCCTGGGGTTCTAAGGGTAATAATTTTAGCAATTTTGAATACAATCAGTGTACCAATGCTTCATCTGCTATATCAAGGCTCTATGCCATCTGGGTGAGGAGATAAAGATTTTTAAAGATTTTTAAAGAATTTCACTTTTGTTGCTATTACAACCAGAGTTGTAAATGGATTCTAATTCTTTTTTCTAATTTAAAAGGGGACAACTTAGGAATATTCTGTCAAATTTGGTCGTAATTGGCCCTGTAGTTTTGGAAGGGTTGTTGTTTTATAAATCATTCTTTATTTTCTATATAGGCCCCTCTCTCCTAAGGCTCACCTCTGGGAATCTGCTTCATGCATAACATCAAGGCACTACACCTTGAAGAATTTTCTTAATTCTTCGATTTTGTTGCCATGGCAACCAGTCTTCAACAGATTTCCAATCATTTAGCAATTTTCAAAAGGAACCAATTAAGGAACATTCCTGCCAAATTCGTTAGAATTAGGCCCTGTAGTTGGGGAGGAGGGGCCGTTTTTAAAATCCTTTACTCTCATAAATACCCAAACCCAACTGGGACTGTGCAAGACAGACTGTTGGACAGAGTTTTTACCAGATTTCAATTATTTTAGCAATTTTTGAAGGGAGCGAAAGAAACATTCCTACCAAATTTGGGTGAAATTTGACTGGTGGTCAGGAGGTTGACTGATTGATTCAATTGATTCAATGGAGTTAACACCACTATTAATAGTATTTCAGTCATATAGCGCGACTGGAGCACCTAACAATTGATTCCTGGTATTTCTCACACAAGTACTACTATTACATCGAACCTTGGACCCAATGAATAGGAGACCTATGTTCTACCACTTGGCTATGAGTTGCTGGTCAGGAGGAAGTGTCATTCAAAGAAGCTTGTTTACACATGAGGGACAACGCACAACAGACGACTCACAACAGAGCAGGCTAAATGTGATATCGGCAGCTTACCTTGTGCACTTTGTGCTCAGGTGAGCTAACAAGCGGCCATAATGGCCCTACAATAATAGCCTAAGCTGAAGACAAAGACAAACAGTCTGACCCATTTCAGGTCAATTGAGCAGAAAATATTGTTGCTTCACTGTTCAAAAGGTTTTCTAAAAGCTGACCTATTGTACTAGTTTTTACCCCTTATGACCAAATTTAAAACTTGTCCAAGATAATATCAAAACATTCACTTTATTCATTTTCTGGGTGATTGAGCATAAATTCTGTGCCTATAGGCCTTTTAAAGATTTGACCAATCAATCTAGCTTTTGACAACAGGTGACTCAATTTCGAACTTGTCCAAAATTTTATCCACACAAAAATGTATTAAGACCAGTTTTCGATTTTGTGGAAACAATTTGGCCTCTAGAGTGCCTCTAGAGTGACTACAAGGTTTTCAAAGAGTTGACCAAAGGACCTAGTCTATAACCCAGAGTAACCCATTTGACGAATTGAAGGCCCCTCCCACAGACATTTGAACAAGAGTACCATGATGGTCCTAGATCGCTCACCTGAACTGTCTGCTGTTAAAAAAATGCAATTAGAGACAAATAACTATAATCAGCTTCATGAAGATAGAGGCAAAACTGTGACTTCCATATTGTAAACAAAGAAATTGTCATTATGGCCCCTTTTCCTGTGTTATCCTATAGAACCTTCCTATAATCTATAAGGTTTATCTTTATGACCTAACAAGTATCCTGACTAAGTAACATGACAATTGAACCAAAATGATGACCTAAAGAGCATTAAAAAAGAAATTGTCATTAAGGCCCCTTTTCCTGTGTTTTCCAAAAGTACCTTCCTATAATCAATAGGGTTCATTCTTGTGACTAAACAATTATTCTGGCCAATTTTCATGAAAATTGAGCCAAAATTGTGGTATCTAGAGTGTAAACAAAAAATTGTCATTAAGGCCCCTTTTCATGTGTTTTCCAAAAGAACCTTCCCATAATCAATAGGGTTCATTCTCATGCCCTAATAATCATTCTGGCCTAGTTTCATGAAGATTGAGCCTAAATTATGGCCTCTAGACTTTAAACAAAGAAATTGTCATTAAGGCCCCTTTTCCTTTGTTTTCTGATAGAACCATTCCATAATCAATAGGGTTAATCATTATGACCTAACAATTATTCTGACCAAGTTTCATGAAGATTGAGCCAAAATAGTGGCCTTTAGAGTGTTAACAAAGAAATTGTCATTAAGGCCCCTTTTCCTGTGTTTTCCAATAGAATCCTCCAATAATAGATAGGGTCCATCCTCATGATCAAACAATTATTCTGACCAAGTTTCATGAAGATTCGGCCAAAATTGTGGCCTCTAAAGTGTAAACAAAGAAATTCTCATTAATGCCCCTTTTCCTGTGTTTTCGGAAAGATCCTTCTAATAATCAATAGGGTTCATCTCTATGACCTAATAATTATTCTGGTAAAGTTTCATGAAGATAGAGCCCTATTTGTGGCTTCTGGAGTCTAAACAAAAAAATTATCATTAAGGCCCCTTTTCCTGTGTTTTCAAAAAAAAACCTCCCATAATCAATAGGGTTCATCCTCATGACCTAACAATTATTCTGACCAAGTTTCATGAGGGTTGGGTCAAAACTGTGGCCTCTTGAATTGTTGACGCCGCACTCCGAACGACGGACGTTCAACGATCACAAAAGCTCACCATGAGCACGTTGTGCTAAGGTGAGCTAAAAAGCTGTTGTTACATTGTTTTAATTTCCAAATCAACAAAAAACCCATTACCACTCAGTGACGCTTTTGGGCGCCCATCAAGAAAAACAATTAGGAAAACATTGTGTAAATTGAAGAAATTGCTTGTAACATTTCTCAAGTGAATAGATTTTGCGCTGAAATCCCCTAATATTTTTGAAAAACTAGAATAAACACTGCTGAGTTTCAGATGTGCTATTCCTTTGGATCGTTGAAGACACGGCAACTTGAAATTGTCTTCTGCAACTTTTTTTAATTTGGACCCATAAAAAATTTTGTTGTGTGGTAAATGGTTTAAACTTACTAGTCACGATCAAGTCATTTTCATATTATGATTGGACCCAAAAGGTCACAATATCTTATCCAACTATAAATCAGTGGTAACAGAATTATTTGTCCCTAGACAAGTAAGACATCATTTTGTTCTTGTCCAGAATTAAAATGAACTCGCCCACAAAAAGAAAAGAGATAAATTTGAGAACATATTTTTGTTGGATTTTCTTCATCAACCACTATCATTTCTACCCTAAATACAAATATTATATTTTCCAATAAAATAAATTATCTTTGAGTTCTTTTTTTGTACTACTCCCAGATTTGCCCTGGTATTTACTTGTGGCCTTGAAAAATATACTTGTCCTCAAGGATCAGACAAGTCAGGCATGGGAATTCTACAGACCTGAATTAATGAAGTGGAACTGCACTTACCAATTATAATACAATCCTACTTTTTAACACCACCCCCCCCCCTAAAGAAAAAATCTTTGGAAAGTAAAGTAATCAAAAGCGACATATTCACAATATATGACAAGCCTTTTGCATAAAACACACTTTTTCTGTGAGACTCTAATGACAAAACCACAACAATATGCTCAAGGTCAGGAGACAAGGAACATTGTGAAAATTTCATAAGATACCAGACACTTCTCAATTTGCAGATTTTGCCTTATTTTGCATGATCTGCCTATAGGTGATGAAGTTTGTTTCTCATTGGTAGTGATCGTTTAAGAGATTTGTTACTAATAATAGAAACTATCTTTGTGCATGTGTGCCTTGCTTTCCACTATGTAGAACAAAGAATGTTCTACCATTTGATCAATAAAAAAGATACAGAAAACAAGTAAATAATCTATTTAAACTGAATCGAAAAAAAGGATCCAATTCACTTCTTTCAATTCTATTCAAGTTATTTCTTAGACAAGATATGCTGAATTGTTTGTCCTACCTTTTTAGACTTATGTTCTATGTTTTATGCAAAAAAATATATTGACTAAGTCAAAGACGATGTCATACACAATGCTGCTATTATCAAGCATTTTCTTTTTTACATACAGGTAATTTTGGAATTTTGTTAGTGTCTTGAAATAAGTTGCAGGCGACAATTTAAAGTTAAGGATTTTTTTTATTTTTCAACTTTCTGGGTAGAAAACATTGTGGAAATTGAAGAAATTGCTTGTAACAAGCAATTTCTCCATTTTCCACAATGCTTGCCAAAACTTTTTTCCTTGGGGGTGTCTAAAGGCGTCACTGAGTGGGAATGGGTTAAAGGGATTGGCAGACGGAAGACACACTTTTACCATAATTGAAAAATAAAGAAAAGCAAAAACACAAGCTATGAAGAATTTAAACCTATGACCCTCTGGACAAAGAGACTTGTTTACCACTGACCAAACCTGACTACTAACAAGAGACGTCAGAGACAGATTATGCTCCCGAATATAGCCCTATCACGAAAAGTATAAAATAAACAGGGCAAAGGGTTTGGATGGACTGACAGACGCAGATGTGGGTATATGCTCGCTATATTCCAGATATGCTAAATTAAATGTACATCCTTAAACTATTGAATTCAGTCAGTAATTTAAGGCGCTATGCTCCAAACGTACTTAATTTCAATGTTTGACCTTAAGTTGTGACCTTGACCTTGGAACTATCCGAAACTGGGAAAAGAACCTTGGCGCAATATCATAAGAAATTCACATGTGAAGTTTCATAAAATTTGTCCCAATTTCTACATTTTCTACTTTGTTTTCAAAGCTATTTATCAATTGTAATTGTACATAGTCAAAAGTAATGTTACAGCTTAATAACAATTTATTTATTAGCTTGTCTACTGTAATACATACCCCTTCATTCTTGAATGTATTATTTCTCTCCTCAACACGATCATAAACCATTGCTTGAATCCTTCCAGAGTCATCTTCGAGCACCAACTTCAAATATTTGACCTTGTTCTGTGACCATGTGATGTCAGACTTATCAGCAACCCAGACACATATTGGCCAGTTGGTGCTGGAACTACAATTTTTACTAAAATAAAGATCATTTTTAAAACAATGTCTCTTTACCCATTACTATAAAACAAAATTTTAGAATGGTCAAAATTCAAAGATGTTGCAGATTTGTCTTTCAGAGAAGAAGACTCTGTAGAAAATGATGAAATTGCTTTTTACAAGCAATTTCTTCATTTTCCCCCAGTATTTCCATAGCCTTTTTTCTTGAGGTTCATAAATAAGTGGTTAGTATTTAGGAATCACATGGTGGGCATGTGAAAACATAAGATCTGATGAAACGCACTAAATGTGATTAATACCAGCCTCCAATTGGCTCAATGTCACAGACAAAACATTTTGTCACTTGAGCTGAGCCTTTTTTTTTTTTTTCAAAAGATAGACATAACTCCTAGAGACATTGGATCTTTAGATTTAGATGCGCTTGAGGGCCTGTATCACTCCACAGGCCTGAATGTACTGATTAAGTAAATGGAAGACTACAACTCCTTTATAACACTACCCGGCACAGCCCTTAATCCATTACAACCCTTGGCTCCCAAAATTGGGGGGGGGGGGCCATTAAAATTTTTGGATCACTGATGCTGAGATACGACGTTGACACTGATTTGACCTCAATTTTTTCAGCCCATCCTCAGTCCGCTGGAAAAAAAAAGGGTTGCTCTAAAATAATCAAAAGTTACCCAAAGCCAGGTAAGTTTTTAACACCTAACAGTGGACGGTCATGCCATTTGATGCACTAGAGATAATTCTTTGTTTGATTGATGACACACATATCTACTCATGACTGAGAACAACATAGTGTTTCAATTTATAAATCGGTTTGATTGTTTGGTCAAACTGTTTGACATTGAGATGATTTATGCCTTAGGTCATTGATACTTTTTTAAATCAATAGAGAATACTAACCTTGAAGATGATGCGATTAAAATATCACACTTTGTTTGCCTCTCGGCATTCTTAATTTTCTTCAGTTCCCAGTAGGACCTGTTGTGAAAGTATTGCGCGACCATGAAATAAGACAAATTGACTTAAGCCTAATTTTTGATTTTCACTTCATCGTCTGTGGGTATCCAGAGCTAAAAGATTCAAGATAAAACCGCAACAATATGCTTTGAAAACAATCAGTCATGGTTGCAATGTTTTTGCTGAATGCAGAAAATGCTTGAATTTTAATTGTACATGTCACAAAATCATAAGCTTCTCATCCGAAACGTGATAGATAATAATAGTAGATTAAAATAAAAACTGTTATTTCTCCACATTTCTTTCAATAATCCGAAAATTTAATCCAATTCTGTATGATAAAACACACAGCAAAAAGCTCTTTGACAAATATTAAGTAAAGGTTTTTCGGGTAGAGTTTATTCTATTTTGAGGGAGGAAAGGTGATCAAAGGTGCCGCCTCCAGATGTTCAGCTATTTATGGGAGAGTTTCCGGAGTTGAAACGTGTCAAAAGCGTACCCCTTGAGAATTCTTGGTGACAAAATTTTCACTCTCGTCGTTATGAAACCAGACATTCTGCTGTCTTTCGATTTGTTTCGATTATTATGACCTTCATTTTTACAATTAAAAGTTTAATCCAGTTTTGTACACGTGCAGCTGGTCGGTGTATATTCCTGATTCGTAAATGACTAGGTTCAGATAGAGATCTTTGTTGATTTATTGTTACCCTATTTTTAACAATGGTAAACAAATTAGACCAAGTCCATTACCATGAAAGAGGTTCCAAGGTCGATCTATGTGAAATTGTCTCATCGCTTCAGTAAACACAGGTGTTCAATAACTCATCGATCTCCAGGGAGACTTTGCTTTGGGGGATACTTACATTTTATCCCTTTTGTCTTGGGATGGAAATATTTATGACGGAGTTAAACTTAATTCAATTAGAGTGATGCCGACGACTACCATAATAATAAAACATGTCTCGGTTGAAAATTCTAGCTTCTTGATATTGGTGACCGAAGGGAACCACAATTTGTAGACCTGAAGAAATTTTCAGATTATTCTATTCCGATAGACCGGGAAGGTAAGGGTAGAATTTAATAATTCTCCATGCGCTGATTTTCGTCGGTTTCTGCTAAAATCTCATAACTAGAGTAGTTGTTTTTTCAATTCCAGACTAGTAACATGCATAAAATTAAACTTGTTGCAGGAGTGTTATCACAAATTATTGGGTGTTTGGCTCCGATTCCAACAGCTGAAATTTTCAGTAACCAGGAAGGTGGGGGGCAGCGTTATTATGCTATAACTCCCCCAAGTACCCGAAAATCATGATTTTAGCTATTTTGAAAGAGGTCAATATAATGAAGCCTCATGCAAAATATCATGGATCTATGCCTTCTTGGTCAGAAAAAGAAGATTTTTAAAGGTTATTTTGAGTTGCCATGGCAACCAGAGTTTTTAACAGTTTTCAATTCTTCAAGCTATTTTAAAGGGGACCACCAAAGGAACATTTCTGCCAAATTTGGTTCAAATTGGCCCAGTGGTTTGGGAGGAGATGTTGTTTAAAGAAATTGTTGATGGACGCCGGACGGACGCCAGACATAAGGTGATCACAATAGCTCACTTGAGCAGTCAACGTTAAGGTATAGTAAACCATTATACACCCCTCTTCTTAGAACGTGGGTATAATATTTTGATTGGTCAATTTTAATTTTTTTATTGGTAGCAGCAATCAGGAAAGTGTCCTGGTTTCATCCTTCATACAAACCTTTCCCTTATATCCTTGACCGGACAATACATATCAAGCAATGTAGGTTGGTTAGAAATTCGTCCAGCCATCTAGCATCAGTAGTCTTCGTCTAAATGTTGTAATTTCACTTATATCCTGAAGAGAGAAAAAAGTAACCCTTCTCAGGGGGACTTGTGCAAGGGTTTGAAATTGAAGAGTCACTGACTTCTTGACCATGACATTGTCGTGGTCAAAACAGTTTTTGAAGGGGTCAAACAACAGAAAGAGTGAATAATGAATATAAATTCAAGGTTGAAGTACCTGCAGATATTTTGCCTAGTTTATGCAGGTTCAAGCAATTTTTTTTCGTCTTTTTGATTAGAAAACATAGTGGATAATGAAGAAATTGCTTGATACAAGCAATTTCTTCATTTTCCACAATGTTTTCCAAAGTGCTATTTTTGAGGGGCGTAAAAAGGAGGGATTGTTTGGGAATGGGTTAACAACTACCAACAGAAGAGCTACAACTGCCCAAGCAAGCCATTTCAAGACATCTGAGGTGTTTTCTTTTCATTGAGATTCTTAACCCTGGTCATGCTTATTTAGATATTAACCCATTCCCACACAAGCTCTCCTTTTTACAACCCCCAAGAAAAAGCTTTTGGAAAACATTGTGGAAAATGAAGAAATTGCTTATTGCAAGTAATTTCTTCGTTATCCACAATATTTCTATATCCAAAAAGGTGAAAAAAAATAAAATTTGGTCAATTTGAAAGTGTCGTCTGCAGCTTCTTTTAATTTGGACCAGTCTAAAATTTTGTTGTGTGGGAATAGGTTAAAGATAAAGGGATAATAATGAGTTTACTCATGAGCTTAAAGACCCAATTGGTCCAAATTGAAAGGAGTTGCAGAAGACAATTAAAAGATGAAATTTTAGATTTCTTGGACTTCAAGGGTAGAAAACATAGTGGAGAATGAAGACATTGCTTCATGGTTTTTCTTTTCTAAATATTTAGGTGGGGGGTGCATATAAAAGCCTCCTTGTGTGGGATTGAGTTAAAGCTGATAAATGCTAATCTGAAATTCTTATCAAGGTTTAACCCATTCCCACACATTGATGCTTTCTGACGCCCCTACAGAAAACAATTGGGAAAACATTGTGTAAAATGAAGAAATTGCTTGTAACAAACAATTTCTTCATTAAACACAATATTTTCTACCCAAAAAGTGGAAAAAATCTAAAATTTCATAGACTTTAAATTGTCTGCAACTCCTTTCAATTTGGACCAGTTTAAAATTTTGCAGTCTGGTAATGGGTTAAGGCTACTCAGCATAGGCTTAAATGAGTAACAAGCAATTTCTTGTTTTTCCACAACATTTTCTACCCTACTGAATGATTATCATTAAAATAAATTCAACTTTGAATTGTTATCTTCAAAACCTTTGAATTTGGACCAGTCTTATATTTCAGAAAACAGGAAAGGGTTAATTATATATTAGTAAATAAAAATTTACAATTGCATGTAAAAAACAAGTTCACCTCCAATATTTCTTATTGTTTTGAATAAAGTCAGGACAACGATGAGGATTCCTTGTCTTCAGTAATTTCTCCATTTTTGCGATTTTCCATTGATTCAACCTTTCTGCGCTGATTGTGCTAAACTTTTCCAATTCCCTCACAAGAAAATTTTACAATGGTCAAAATTGAAATAAGTTGCAGATGAAAATGTCAAGTTGATGGAATTCTAATTTATTTCACCTTTTGGTACAGCAAACATTGTAGATAATGAAGAAATTGCTAACAACTAACAATCATCCATTTTCCACAATGTTTCCAAAGGCTGTCTTAAAGGGGAGGGGTTTTTTTATTTCTTTTTTTTTTCTCTCTCTTTTGCATCTTTGAATTTACTGATTGAATTAAAGTTATTTTTAAATGAATTTCTTGTTCCTCGACTACTTACTTACTCCAAGATAAAATTGTGATTGTTACAAACTGTCGAAATCAATTAACCCATTCCCACTCAGTGACACCTTTAGACGCCCCCAAGGAAAAAAGCTTTAGAAAACATTGTGGAAAATGAAGAAATTGCTAGCATTAAGCAATTTCTTCATTTTCCACAATCTTTTCTACCCAGAAAGTTGAAACAATCCAAAATTTAACTATCTTAATGTCATAATGAATTGTAATTTTCAACTTCTTTCACTTTAAACCAGTCTAAAATTTTGTCGTCTGATAACGAGTTTAGATTGCTCTTGTCTATACTCGGTCGGGAGGTGATAATTACACTATTATTAGGGGAAATTCGGTGTAACTCGGACAGGTAAACAATACTTTTCCCCAACACCGCCCCTACTACAATTTCTCGGGCGTTCACGGTTGCATATCGGTGGAATATACTAAAGTAATCCAAATTGTTCGACAAAATTCATTGGTCGAAGTTGTTAAGTTGATAAAAGAAACAATATTTAACGAAATAAGAATTACGTTGAAAACGGGTAAACTCGGACATAGACCGGAGTATCTCGGACAGTCTCTGGACACAGGGTAGGTAAACTCGGACAGCTCCAAGGTTTTAAAAAAAGCAACTTTCCATTAGCCAAGAAGAACATTCACCCTTTTCTCGTGATTACTACAACAAATTGAAGATATGTAATGATACTAATGTCTTGAAACTAGTCTATTAGCCATCTTTAGTGATTATTTTCAATCATGATGAGCCTCATGATATATCGTGAGTGGGCGAGCAAAACGTCGTAATTACAGAAATGTTTAAGATGTGTTAAGGATGTTATAGTCACACATCGATGGTATATGTATTCTTTGGAAGTATTTTCTGGGCTGAAAAACAGCCATACAATGTATTTATGTTACTACAATGCACGGATCCAGAGGGGTCCACACGCCCCCTTCCCCTATCAAATCTCGGAAAAAATATCGTGAATAATTCTTTTTATACAATTAGCCTTATGCAAAACTATTCACTGTATAACATTAATTACTAAAGGTACACACACTTGTTGTCGGCGTTAGGTGACAATACCCTGAGATAGCCAGTCGTCGAGCAAAATGTCGCATTGTGTGGGTGTGGATACAGATCTGTCTTTGTCAAGTGATACATTATTGCCATATGTCTGTATATATTTATGAAAGACAACATATGAAATAGGACCCGTCACCTAACCTGCTCAGGGGAAGTGCGAAAAGAATCGAACATGTATGCTGACTAGATTAGGTGGATTGCACGGGCGAAGCTTTCCGATTTTGCAGATTTTCTTAGTGTAAAACATTCCTACTACCTAACTGTATCATGTTTAACCTCTGCTGGAGCCTTATTGTTTTCAAGTATTTGTTTAACAAAACAACCGAAAAGTCCCTTTTCGACTTTCTTTCTCAGTCAAAAAAAAATATGCAATTATGCATTTTTGGTTTTATCCATCTAAATTCTATAGTTACGCATAATGCCGATTCTCAGTTAAAAACTTTAAAGTTGCCGTCTCCAAACAGCCCAAGAACTGTGTCAAAGTGTCCTTCCTCCAATATTGCAAAACTGCATCGGGCTTTATATTTATTGTTTTTTGATGCCAGATATAAACGACACGTTAAAAAACTGTTTTGATTTTTTTTGCGTCCTATCTACGAAAATATGGGACCTTGAAATGTAGTGACGAATCTATGAATAGGATGATAGCATTTTCATGGTTTGGATTGGGTTCCTCTTGTGCATAAAAATGCAATGTTACGATCTCTGAATTAGAGGTGCATGCCCACAATGTAAGCTCCTTTCACTATCACATTCTTCATCCTAACAAAGAGGGGAAAAGTCGTATTTGATTTCAAGCGGCAACAGCATATCTTCGGTTGGAAACCAAAATCTCACAACTACAGTTTAAATTAGCTGTAGTTACGAGAACCATTACTAATAGGTGTGTAAGTCGATGTTTGTTGAATAAGGGTTATTCTACTATATTTAAGTGTAACATTAGTATTAATTCTATAGAATTTTGACGGATGAAAATTTTAAGCCAAATTGTAGGTTTAAGTCTACAATTCATTAAACGGTGGGTGAAAAAGAAAAACATATCAAAATGATTGGTTGTGGTATTTTTCTTTCCCGACAATATTTTGCTTATTATTAAAGACCTTTTATCCCCCAGAAAATATACAAATTAGGGCTTGATTTGGAGGTTATCTTAAATAATTTTTCGATATGGTTACCCAGGGTTCTCCCCAGAAATTTTTGAAGGCGTAGTGGCAAATGTGCGGCGTGTTGTCTGTTAACATCTTGGTATGACTATACATAATAAAGGTCATTAAAAGTGCTTTTTAGCTTGACATTATTGACATCTTGTTGTTTTATTGAGAGTTATTCTTGAATTATATTCTTCAACTTTTTAATTATTATAAGTTGATTTATCTATTCTGAGGCTTATTTTGATACCAGCCAATTGTGACATTACTCAGCTTACTTCAACTCTCTACCCTATTTGTTGGAAAGGGCACTAAATTGTTTCATTAAAAAGGGTGTGAAAAAGAAAGATAATGAAAGAATATACCCAAAAGTCTCATGAGTAAAAAAAGGTGTCAACTGCTTGTCTATTAGATAGGATTAGCTTTTCATGCTTGGCCATTTTATCAAATCTGTCCAAAAATCATATCTTTGATGACTCTTTAAAAAAGCATGGAGTGTTGGATTGACAAAAAATGCCCTTCATCAGAAAAAAAAATATTATCAGTAATTTATTTGGTTCCTGTGTGAAAAACCTGGTTTCATTTTCAAATTTTGCATCTTAAAGAGCTCCATTAGATTCTCTGTGTAAAATTTGAAATGCTCATTATTTGCCCATTCAGAAGCCTTTGACTGTCTTTCACTATAACTATTCATCTAACAGTACTTTCAGCTATTTGATTTCAATAAGTTAATAAAAAATGTATAATATATCAGCAGTGTCCAACCTTATTTCTCAAATTATAAAATGAAACTTGATCAAATTTATTAAACAAGTGTCTTTAATCTTCTCTTCTTTAAGTGATTTCAGCACTTTGATTTTCAAAAGAGGATTTTGTTTTCCAAATATTATAGCGTGAATGACCTTTTCCTGATTCTAAATAATTATTAAACCATTACTTTTTATAAAAAGAAATCCCTAATAGGTCTAAGGCATTCTTTTCTTGAAGTGCTTTCAGCACTTTGATTTTTATGGGGTATTATTTCTTTTTGGGTAAAAAACATGAGAGGATGAGATATTATTAGATGATTACTAAAAGTATAATTTTTTTTTTTTTCATCAAACTTTTAAAACCAATTTATTGAAAAAATGGGTTGAACAAACCAGGATACGAATGTTTGAGATAATGCCCTCCATGTTGGATAAAAATTAAATGGACTTATTCCAGAAGATACATGTGTGTAATTATTAAACTGAGTTGAAAACAAGAGCTTAGTGTAACTAGGATGGCTTCTTTACAAATCTGTCTTTATTATTTTGGCAAATTCTCGTAAGGAAAAAAGATCGCGAAAAGGTTATGTTTTCAGCGATCAATGTATGAAATAAACTGACCCAATAAATCTTTCCTACAAAAAATTAAATTTTAAACCACTGTGGCTTTAGTTTGATAGTTGTCACATCAAATAACCACATTTTTTTACTTTTAACCAGACCAATCTCAGTCGAAGTGACAATTTTCCGGAACCGGGTCGCCATTTTGAATTCATTGTTTACGTATTGGTACCTATCATCCTTGGAGACTGATAGTGAGGTACCAGTGGGAAACGCGAGAAAAAAATCGATAATCACCAATTAGTAAGAGTGTAAGGGTCTTATCAATAGAGATGTTATGTAATACGTGGTAAACAACACTATAGATAAAGAGCCTGTCGTGTCCGAGCTTCTGAAGCCAATTTTAATGGTTTGCTTTACCCTTTCTTCTGCTGGAAATTAAGCCGTATCGGTGACCAAATTAAAGCGTATCGGCGATCTGAAGGCGTATCGGCAAACTCTCTTAATTAATGAAGGCGTATCGGGGCCGATACGCCATAATGGCCTGGGGAGAACCCTGTGACAGGTTTCTAGTTGGAATCTAGAATTCAAGCCCTAGGTCTATAAAGAAATACACGAAGAATATTTGTGTCCGACTTTACCTAAGGTCTTAAATTTAGCTCATTTAAACTCGGACACTTTGTTTTCTGCCTTTTTTAACCATTTTAAAAGATCTACTAAAACTAAAAAGTGTTTAAAAGTAAACTTCAATATATTTTAAATATTGTGTACAATATGATTAAATGTAATATTCTTTATTTACGTTTGACTTGGATTTTATTTTGTCCTTGAAATTTTTCTGTTGACACCTATTTACGGAGTTTCGGAAACACCTACAGTCAGTGCATGCGCTGTGAAGAGCATACGTCATGAACTACGTCACAGGGTGTCTTTAATCATCCACAGTCGGTAAGTAACACGTGACAGCTAAAAATAAAACTTCTATGAGAATGATTTGGGGAAAAATGTCTCATTTTGCGAAAGAAAACAGCTGATAGTCCGAGATTACCCACTCGTCCGAGTTTTCCAAATTTTCCCCTACCTTTTAACCGAAGTCTCCATTACTTTACTTTGTAACATCAATTACCGAAGTTGTAAATTAACGCGGTTACTATCACAGCTGGAGGCTAGGAAAGGATGTAGTGGTAGTACTAGTGTGAGAAATACCAGGAATCCATTGTTAGGTGCTCCAGCCGCCGCGATATGACTGAAATACTATTAAAAGTGTCGTTAAACCCCAGTCAATCACTATACGTACCTTTGTGTTTGGCGCGAATTCATCTGTCTTTTGCTCTGTGCGCATGCTCATAAACTGGGTTTCCCAGCTTCTTCACTGATAAAGGATAAAATCTATTTTTGTAAATCGGACTTTCCAACGTTAATTTTCAGAAAATGTCCAAGTCCCCCCAAACCAAAACATTCTGCCAGTAATTCTGCTGTTGGTCTGGTTCTTTATCCGTATCAAAATGCGTAAACAGGAACGATCTTAATTGAACCCTTATAAACAATGCCTTATTGTTTCCCTTTTTAGCCCGTCAAGAAGAAAAGCTTTAAAATGTTGCGAAAAAAGAAGGTCACGGCGAATAGTACAACCAATTTTTAGTGATCCACATTTTTTCTTACCGGAAAGACAGTTTCATCCTTGGAAAATTGTTTCCAAAATCAGTGAATTTGGACCACTTTTTGTCGCAAGTTAATAGGGCCCTAGCTTAACCCGTTCTCACACAGTGACGCTTTTTGACCCCTCAAGAAATACCATTAGAAAAACAAGCAATTTCTTCATTTTACACAATGTTTTCTATCCAGAAAGGTAAAAATACCCCCAGACACGGATGAAAGCATCTTGTCGTACCAAGGGCGGCGATCGTTCTACTTAAAGAAAAAGATGATCTCGATATCCCTTCACTCGTGAAGATTGGGGTGAGATGATGCGTTGATCGTTCCGAAACCTATGTTTGGGTTAATACTCACACACCTAAGGTTACAATATAAATCCACTTATATCACTGTAAAAACATTTTTCCAATTATATCTAAAGTACGATTTTATGATATATTCTTTTAGAAATACAATCGGTATATAGGTCCATCATGAATTAATTTGACCGACGATCCAAATATATCACAATACAACGTATTTCTATCCTATCTCTCTCTCACCCTTCGCGTCTCGCTCTGTCTCTGTCTCTCTTCGCGTCTCTCTCCCTCTCTCCCCTCTCTCCCCTCTCCTCTCTCTCTTTGTCTCTCTCTCTGTCTCTCTCTGTCTCTCTCTGTCTCGATCTCTCTCTCTGTCTCTGTCTCTGTCTCTCTCTCTCTCTCTCTCTCTCTCTCTCTCTCTCTCTCTATCTATCTATCTATCTATCTATCTCTATCTCTCTCTCTCTCTCTCTCTCTTTATCTCTCTATCCATCCCTCTCAGACCATCTAGATATCGTACCCCGATGACTTTTGGCAGTCCCATGACCTACCGCGCCGTGATTTTATTTGTCATATCATTTCACAAACCATCTACAAGAAAAGTGGTTCAAGAGGTATTGCATAACTTTAATCAAAGCGCTGTCAGCACTGTAATCGCTCACCCCTGAATAATTGAGAAATGTTGTTGTTGCCGTGACTTTTAGCGTTGTGTATTTCTTTAGAAAAAAAATAGGTACGTTTCTTTAAGGCTAGCATAATGCGAGTCAGCCCTAGAAATGATTCCTTAAAGTACTAATGTTTGCCTTTGATGGAATAAGATTGCTTTAGACAAATATATTCCATCAACTTGAAATTGTCCGGTCTGCAACATCTTACATTGCGGACTGGTCTAAAAACTTGTTATGTGGGAATGGGTTAAACTTGTCATCAGTAGGTGCACATATATCCAAGTTACCCACATACCAGATTTGATCATATTGTATTTGAATAATATTGAATGTGTCTATGATATAAGTTTTTAATAGACGGACAGCTTTTAAACAATATGTCCCGATCTTTTAGAGGGGACATGGAAAAAAGGAACTATTAATAGCTCTTTGCTTCCTCAGTCTGCAAATTAATACAGATATTAACCCATTCCAACACAGCAAAATTTTAGACTGATCCAAATTGAAAGAAGCTGCAGACGACAATTTCATGTTGATGGAATTTTGAATTTTTTCGTCTTTTTAGATAGAAAACATTGTGGATAATGAAGAAATTGCTTGATACAAGCAATTTCTTCATTTTCCACAATGTTTTCAAATGCTTTTTCTAGAGGGGCGTAAAAAGGAGGGATTGAGTTGGAATGGGTTAAGAGGGCCTTCTTAAGTCTGAAATACCCATAGTTAAAATTGTTGATTCATAGATACGGAGTTATCGATTCTTCCTCGTTAAGTTGGAATGCGGAGCAATTCCAACTTAGATTTAACAAACCACAAAATAAAAACAAGACAATTTCATTTCGGTTTGTTTTGATAACACATATCACATGATCACTTAGATATGAATACACTCGGGTTATTTCTCATCTCAACTTGCCATGGACAATCAGTTAGTTGCAGCCGAAGACAATAATATGGTACATGTAAAGGATGATATAAAAATTCGTTTAGAGACTTCTAAACATGCTTTAATTTGCTTAAAATTATTGAAAAATAAGGCAATAATCTGCGCAGTCATTTGTTTTTATGATTCGCCGTCCCGTGTTTGGTAATCACTTGATCTCAAGTGACATGTGGTAATCACGTGACCATAGATAGGCAATGTTTTAAAAATATATCTCAGGTCGCAAATGCATTTTTACAATAATCACGCCGCCCAAATCTTTAAAACATTCTAGAGCGATTAAGGGGGGGGGTCATAGGCACCAAGCAAACGCGATTATTGTGGGATTTACAGCTTTTACTCAATAAAAATCACAATAGATGCAAAATGAAAGTAGAAGATTTTGAAAATTAGAATGTAAACATATCAACTTCCGGTTTCTACTTATTTACTAAATAATTACGCTGTATTATGTCGTTATTATAAGTTTAAATCAATAATAACACATCAAAACTTTAACAACTGTCATCTAGTTTTCAGTTTGATCCTTTTTACTTAAGATTTTTTACGGTTCTAAAGCCGAATAACGAATAAGGAAATCGTGCGACTTCAGGGTGCTGAAGATAATTTGATACTATCTTCATCATGATATAGGAATTTTTAGGAAAAGGGCAAAAATACCATGTGCAAACAATAACATTACAAAAACGTTAACGTCTTTTTTTTTTTTTTTTTTTTTTTAATTTTACTCACAATGCTTTAAATATTCATTTTCCTTGGTCTAAACCGGTATTTTAAATCGATCACCCTGAAACAAGTTTCCGCGCATTTCTACGTATACCCATAAACTTGAAGTGAAAATCTACGTGAGTTTAGTATGATCGTTACAGAACTGGCCGAGTAGAGGGTCAAATAATCATCGAGGACATTGATTTCTTACTGTAGAAGCTGTTATTCTCTGTATTCAAGATTCTGAAAGGAGTTCACGTATAACAGTAGATCAAAAGGAGAATATTATGCTTGAAAATTCTATTTTTGGTGTGCGTGACACGAGCTTATAACACATTCCAATACGATACAATTTTAGACCAGTACAAATTCAAAGAAGTAACAGACGACAGTTGTAAGTTGATGAAATCTTTAAAATCCTAGTCTTTTTAGACAGAAAACATTGTGGATAATGAAGAAATTGCTTGTAACAAGCAATTTCTTCATTTTCCACAATGTTTTCCAAAGCTTTCATAATGAAAGTCATGTAAAAGCGTCACTGTCTGGGAATTGGTTCAGACAATGCTATTTTTTATATCTGTATGTGGATTTATGTTTTTGTGCGTTATTCACGCACATATGTACACGAATGGGAATGCTGGTTTAAGTTTAAAGGAGGGAGGTTTACTCGGAAAGTAATAAATGAATTTTTAACCGAATTCCACAGTTATGACCCGTTCAGCGCATTCCAACTTCTCGGTTCTTTCAGTCCTTTGATTTTAATAAACGATAACACTCACCCGCATAAAAAGTGAAACAACCCAACCCCCAATCCATCACCATGAATGAAAACAATGCTTATCAGTATTAGATCAGAGGTACATTCAGTTCGGACGTATGGTTGTTCACAAAAAGGTAACACTGGTTGTTCACAATGAAACCAATAAAGGTGAAATTGTGTATTGAAAAATATCAACGTATGGTATGTACTCGTTGTATTTGCCGTAGGGCGAACGTTATCTGTTGAAACGTATAGGTCACAACCCGTATGTCATTGCGTTTTCAGAAAGATCGCTGTCCTAATGCTTTCCGATGGATTATTGAAATTTGTCGGTGTATTATCACAAGACAATTTCACAGAAAACCCAGCTAGGTTGACCAATCGCTAGCCCCGCCTACTTACTTCTTTGGCCCCTCCCATCGACCCCGACAGGATGTTCCTTTTCGATTTTTAACAACATTATTTTGCAATATTTGTGGCCAGTAGCATGTAACAAAAAAGTAAAATGGTTGGTTGGCGACCTAAGCGTCGTGACTACAGCTCGAATAAGCTGTAGTTACGACGTTTAAGTCGCCAAACCAACTAGAAAGGTTATCAAAATGGCGAACAATGTCGGAGTTCATAAGCTCAGGTCCGGACTGAATAAATGATTTGATTGGTCGGTTGATTCCTTGATTGACAACGCGATTGGTCAATTACCAAAATGATGTACTCACTGTATTAGAAGATAAAGCTTCGTTTTCGTTCTATTGATTATTCAGTATTAAATTGTCCGAATATCAACTTATCTTATTTTCGTTTAAAAAACTGTGACGTCAATATCATGCGACTTCACTTAAACATGAACATGACTTCATCTACTAGGGGCGTTCTATGTTTCGGTAATGAAGGCCATTACGATGCTGTATATGTCGAATGGCCAGAATAATCGAACATATACAATGTTCACAATGCGAGAAAAATGATCACCATAACAACATGAAGTCTACTTGAGTGGGACACATTCAATTCAAAGCCGGCATCAGAATTTTTTTGCAATTGTAGTTTACTGCTCCGATTGTCCCGGTGGCTTGATCCTTGTTTCATATCTTTCAGTTACTCAGTACTTAGAACTGATTCAGTATATGTCAAACCAAAATAGGTTCTATGTCTTTATTTTTGAAGACGCCATGGCGTTCAAGTGGTATTGACGTTACCGGGGACGTCATATGATTGTCTATCAGTATTATGCGATCTACGATTTGACGTTTAAGCAGACGGAAACTGGTTGTATCATTCAGATTTGACATGTCAACATTTCAAATATGATTCAACATTATTTTCACTCATAACCACCCAAAAATATCAATAACATACCTGTTTAACCGAAAGTAGCAAATATCACCTATAAATCAATCGTGGAAAGATACCTTTAAGATTTGTACAACTTCGATGTTTGTTTTACTGTAATTTGTTTTGAAATTTGAAAAATAAATAAGTAAATGAATAAATAGAAATCAGCCAGTTAAAAAAATGGCGTATGGCGCACCGGTAACCCTAAAACGCATGTACGGACATGGTTTAAAAAGCAAGCATCTACTGAAATAGCGCCAAAGTAAGTATAGTTCGTGTATAATTTTTGTTGTTCTCGCTGGTGGCGGGTGCAATCATTGATATATCTTCGTAGTTATAAAAACATCGATGCATAGGCATTAATCTAGTGTTCTAATGTGATTTGACCTGAGCTGTTACGAAGGCTTGTTAAAAGTCGGTGGCCTAAGGCAGAAACGGACTTCATATAAACATACAGATATGCATCAAAATCCATTTGCAGGTACAGTAGGATTTTTTTCCTCTGAAATTTGACAGAATTTCATTCTCAAACGTGCCCACTATTAGTAATTCTAAACAAACGGATAGTGTTGATCATCATGTGGTTATTTAATACCTTATCGCCCATGGAAATTCACGGGGACTCGGTATCAATATGAAACATGCCCTGTGGTATGCCATGCTGTATTTCGAGTCATGAAAATGACTGGCAGGCCCCAACCGTCACTTCAAGGACACCATCGGATAGCAGATGGAGGCTAGAAAAGGATGTAATGGTAGGACTGGTGTGAGAAATCAGGAATCCAATTTTAGATGCTCTTGCCGCCGCGATATGACTGAAATCTGTTAAAATGGCGTAAAACCCATTTCAATCAATTTATCAAGGACACCATCAATAGAATTTATAATATCATTAAGGAAGATCAGCGAATTACACAGCAGCACATAGCTACGCTAGTATCAATATCTCACAGGAACGATTCCATGCAAATGTCCATAGTGATTAGCAAATGACAGAAGTTTCTTCCAAATTAGTCCAAAAGCTTCTGGGTGTTGATCAAAACGACCCGGGACAATATTTCAAAGGAAAACCCGGAAACGTTTCTCAACCAGCTTTTAACTTTCGCAAGATCGAACCGGAGCAATAACAAAAGTCAAGACATCGCAAACACTCAGAATCACTCCGAAAAAGGCCAAGTCGACATAATCCGCCGTAGAGGTCATGGGCACAGTGTTCTGGGATGCAAAGGTGTGCTGTCACTCGGTCAAATTGGCAAAGACCATACTATAACTGGAAGGTGCTATACTGACCTCATGGAACAGCTTCGCGAAAATATCAAGAGGAAAAGGCGTGGAAACTGTCATTAAGCGTGTTCTTTTATCAAGACAATGCTGAAAGGTCCTCTGTTGCCTTGGCTGGTATTCAGAAATGTGGTTTCAAACTGGTTTGGCATCCACTCTGTTCACCAGATTTATCACCCCCTGACTACTCCCCAGGATGAAAAGTACTGAAATGTACTGTAAACTAGCCAGCATTATTCACCAATCTTTTTTGTCAAACGTTATCATGATAAAGAAACGAGGTTAAAGTAACCAAGGAGTTAACCCATTCCAACACAATCCCTCCTTTTTACGCCCCAAGAAAATTGTTACAAGCCATTTCTTTATTTTCACATTGCTTTCTACCAAAAGAGATAAATATTTAGATTTCAACATTTTTAAATTGTCGTCTGCAACTTCTTTGAAGACTCTGATCAGAGTCATTTTGAACACGATGTGCTGAGGTGAGCTAAAAAACACATGTACACTTTACGGCGTAGGCATTTAACGAATTTAGTAGTTAAGCCTCCAGTGGCAATTTGCACTCGTTGAACTTTGAGACGACCTCAACGAAAAAGAAACACTCAGTGGTAGCCATTTTCGCACCGATAACATCAAACAAACCTTTTGACGCAAGATGCTACTTTATGCAGGGAAGGTATCTAATTGCCTCAACTACGAAAGACCGGTGGTGACATCATGTATTCACAGTTCACATTTCAAACTTCATACATATTAAGTCTGAAATGGGAAGTGTGATATGTGAATAATGAGACCCGTGGTGACTTCATAAATTCATAGTGCATAATCAAACCAAATTAAATATGAAGTTTGAAGTGTGCTTGGTGAAGTGTGAAGTGTGAAGTTGGAAGTATGAAGTATGAAGTTGGAAGTTTGAAGTATGAAGTTGGAAGTATAAAGTGTGAAGTTGGAAGTATGAAGTGTGAAGTTGGAAGTTGGAAGTATGAAGTTGGAAGTTTGGACTGAGAAATGTGAAGGTGGAAGTTTGAAGAGCGAAGTTGGAAGTGTGAGGTGTGAAGTTGGAAGTATGAATTGTGAAGTTGGAAGTATGAAGCGTGAAGTTGGAAGTTTGAAGTGTGAAGTTTGAAGCATAAGGTGGAAGTAAGAAGTGTGAAGTTGGAAGTATGAAGTGTGAAGTTGGAGGTATGAAATGTGAAGTGTGAAGTTGGAAGTTGGAAGTTTGAAGTTGGAAGTATGAAGTTGGAAGTATGAAGTGCGAAGTTGGAAGTTTGAAGGGTGAAGTATGGAGTGTGAAGTTGGAAGTTGGAAGTGTGAAGTTGGAAGTATAAAGTGTGAAGTTGGAAGTATGAAGTTGGAAGTTTGAAGTGTGAAGTTGGAAGTATGATGTGTGAAGTTGGACATTTCAAACTTCCGACTTCATACTTCCAACTACCCACTTCAAACTTCCAACTTCACACTTCACACTTCAAACTTCCCACTTTGCACTTCATACTTCCAACTTCACACTCTCAACTTCACACTTCAAACTCCCAACTTCACACTTAATACTTTCAACTTCACACTCCACACTTCAAACTTCCAACTTCATACTTCCAACTTCACACTTCACACTTCATACTTTATTCTTCCAACTTCACACTTCATACTTCAAATTTCACACTTCAAACTTCCTACTCCCTACTTCCATCTTCACACTTCAAACTTCCGACTTCATACTTCCAACTTCTCACTTCCAACTTCATACTTCCGACTTCATACTTCCAACTTCACACTCCAAACTTCCGACTTCATACTTCCAATTTCTCACTTCCAACTTCAAACTTCCGACTTCACACTTCAGAGTTACTATGTATGAAGTGTGAACTTTGAATTCTTGATGTCACCACCGGTCTTTCGTACTCAACACCGTTGGAAACATTGTGTAAGATTTCAAGGCGATCACGTTGAAAAATAAATGAAAATATTTAGGTTAAACCGCTTCTTTCTGCCTTAGGGTGCGGACTTTTCAATTACCTCTCGTAACTTTACAGAAAGCATCAGAATAGGAAATTATACCTGCATTTTCACGGGCGGCCTCACCCATTATCTAATCAAGTACTAAGAAGACACTTACTAACAGTAAAATGAGCCTATGCGTGACATTTCCAACAATTTCGCATGTGCGTGACTCGCACACACTGAGCACCCTGGACAGCTCGGGGGCAATTAAAATATTCGCTGATTATTTGAAGAAGATTTGGGTCAGTATCTACACAGAGCGCCAAGTAAAGACTCAGATCAGACTGTGCAGATGCGCAGGCTGATCTGATTCTCTACTTGGCGCACATGTGTAATTGTTGGAAATGTCACGCATGGGCTCAAATAAGAGAACACTGCGCAACAACCATACCCGACTAATATTGCGTTGTGTGGTATTGATCATTCTTCATTATACGTTGCAGACTTAATTGCGTATTTTTCAATAATGTTATTCCATTTTTAGTCTATATCAGAATCAATTAACCGATCGAGGCTATCAGTCAAAGAACCAATGGACCAATCAAGTCATTCATTTAGATCGAAGGTGAACTTTGAACTACGACATTTGGCCAGCATTCGTGTGAAGCATTTTTGTCGTTACTACAGCTTATTTAATCATGCAGTAAACTACTAGTATAAGTTACAAAATATCAGCACCGTTCTTGTTAACATGATCTGGCAGAAAATGGAATCCACGAGGCTTCCAAAAGTTAATAAAGACATCTCCATTACCCCCACCCCCCTTCGAAATCACATGCAACTTTATCCCGTGTACGTTAAATATTCAAGTCAACGATTTTTTTAAATTTTCGATTATAAATACTTGTATACTCATATTCGTTGAAAGCTTTTTTAAGATTTAACTAAATTAATTTAAGCTTGACTGGACGACATTTTTACAAAGCGAAATGGATACACTGCTCGTTACATTTTTTTCTTTTCCCTCGATGTTTTTCAAAGCACGTATATTTCCGGTGTATTGGAGTATTTTTTTTAGGGGGGGTGGGGTGTCAAACCACTCAAGTCCCACCACCTGCTACGTCCCCAGTTTCTAAAATATTGCGTGACAGTTCCAGCCGCATCATCACAAGCGCTTATTTCATGATATAATGAATGATCATTAACATTTACATGTATATCAAAATCCATATCATTCTTATCTCCGGAACACTATTATTTATGCTAGAGGTATAGAC
Organism: Fragum fragum; assembly: GCA_946902895.1. Taxonomy (NCBI): domain Eukaryota; kingdom Metazoa; phylum Mollusca; class Bivalvia; order Cardiida; family Cardiidae; genus Fragum; species Fragum fragum. Next base: position 27,389,128 of record OX336375.1, read on the forward strand.
TATGATCAGCCTGCACATGTGTGCAGTCTGATCTTCGTCTACACCACCAGTTTCTCCCTGTTTATAGAATTAATTCAAGGTTATTATATGACCTACAACCAGGCCTATGGCGCTTCCAATCCTTTGATTTAAAGGAGTTCTCAAGACGGAATTCATTGAGTATGACCAGTGATAAACCATTATAGCCTATCTACCAATGTGCGTAATTATATTGGTTATACTTCCCAGACCCGTTCTCAGAACTTCGTTCCGATCTCAACCATGTTACATTACCCTATTCCCACACGACAAAATTTTAGACTAGTCCAAATTCAAAGAAGCTGCAGACTACAATTTTAAGTTGATGAAATTCTTAAAATCTTTGTCTTTTGGGATAGAAATCATTGTGGATAATAAAGAAATTGCTTGTAACAAGCAATTTCTTCATTCTCCACAATGTTTTCCAAAGGGGTTACATTGAGGGGCGTTTAAAAGCGTCATTGTGTGGGAATGGGTTAAGAGGTATCTCGAGGCCTTCTCTACGACATGTTAGGGCGAGAATGTGTTTTTTGTGCTACAGCATTTACAATCAAAATTCAGAATGGGTGATTTCCAAAATATCCGGCACAGAGGCTCCCCATCTTGAGAAGGTATACATTACTACATGCAGTTTTTGGAGCGATTCACGTTCCCACGTGTAGGTCAAGTATTTGAATTGAAGCAGGTTGAGTTGTCCAGTACAGAATTAACGTGACCGGTAGATCGAATGGGGGTCTCTGGGGGGGGGGTGCGAAATGTATCGATGCTGGATTGCGCTGGCTGGCCAGGTTCGAAACTTGATTTTTCCTGATACTAGAATTAACATTTCTACAGTACATACATGTAAATACTATTGACGTTGGCCTCAGGATGACATTTGCTGGATCAAATCTCTGTTGGAAATTTCGTTTACAAAGTGCCCAACGTGACTCCTTTTCGCTTGATGGGTAATGAAAACAATTTTGCACAACTATTCTCTTCAAAAAGTGGGTGGCATATTTGGAACAAGTACTTGGATATTTTCAATGTCTATGTCAAGGCCAAAATATCGAAATCGGCACATTTTAGCTTGTCTTAACCCTTGTCATGCTGTGTAGATTACCTTATTGAAATGTTGTCAAATCAAAGGGCTGAAAGTACTGATAGAACTTGTTAAAAAAACAATATTTCTCTTAAAAATCAACTTCATAAACAACTCTGGCAGGAAAAGCACAAGCAGGAGATGTAGACTAAGACCAGCCTGCACATAAGTGCAGTCTGATCTTAGTCTAAATCTCCTGCCGAAACCGGAATATTCCGGGTTCAGCATGACAAGGGTCAATTATTATTTTTGCATCTCTGGATTAACAATTACATATATTAATTGATCACTGACAACGCCCACTGATCTCCAACATGCCAACAAACAAGTCCTTGTCAGAAACATACAACTAAAGAGGATATAGTTGTCTGGCCACCTTAACGTCTTGACTTTAACCCTTTCCCGGTTGTTGTTGTTGTTGTTGTTGTTGTTTCAATTTTAGACTGGTCCAAATTGAAAGAGGTTGCAGACTACATTAAAGAAGGGATTCATTTTGAAACAAAACCACCTTATGTGGAAGAAAATACTTTGGAAAAATGAGAAATCCCTTGTTACTATCAATTTCCTCTTGCTCCGCAATTATCTTCTCCGGTATAAAGTTACAGCGTCGGAAACCCCCGGTCTTGCACTGGAAAGTGTTAAAAAGCTGTAGTTACAATGTTTAAATCACCAAACCAAAAAAACTCTACTTGTCTGAGTTCAATATATACCGTTTTTATGGTTGACTTTCTCGATCCGTTAATTTCTCACAAGAGATGATGTTGCGTTTGAATTAATTTGAGGTGAAATGCCTTACTTTAGGATTGAGGTTCCATTCGATGGGGGATCTCAGTTAACCCATTACCATACAATCATTCTTTTTACGCTCCCCAAGAAAACAACTTTGAAAAAAAACATTGTAGATATTGAAGAAATGGCTTGTTCCAAGCAATTTCTTCGTTATCCACATTTGTTTAACCCTAAAAGGTAAAGACTTTTAAAATTCCATTTGAAAATTGGTGGATGTATATTCTTTTAATTGTGGCCAGTGAAAAAATTTGTAATACTTTTTGACGCCATCAAGAAAAAATGCTGGGAGAATGAAGAAGTTGCGTGTTATAGGATTTTCTTCATTATTCACAAAGACAAAAAAAATTAAAATCTCATCAACTAAAAATTGTGGCTTTCAACATGTCTGAATTTGGACCAGTCTAAAATATTGACGTCTGGTAATGGGTTCAACGCAGAAACGTGTTATCTACATTTTAGAAGCAGGAGCGACTTCACAATTTCTTTTTCTTATAATCCTTGTCCGTATGACTGCTTCTATTTGCTTTCTGAGATCAAAACGATGTGAAATTTAGTTTGTAAAACAATTTTTGTCGTTGTATGAAGAAGGATACCTTCATTTACCCATTACTTTACAATACCGCTTTTTAGGACCATTAATTGTATATACATAAAAGAGATTAAAAAACAAAACTATGAAAAAAAAAAAAATAATAACGACAAAATTAAACATGGATTTCTACATTTCTCAAGTCTTATCTTCCCTTAAGGATAGGAGGAAATCAAATTACTCTAAGTAACAATTGTTGTCCTCAACCTCTTTCAATGCGGACCACAAGTCGATTCACCAATCAAATCATTATTTCAGATCAAAAGTGAATTTTGAAATTCGACATTTATGTTAAATTTGTTTGTTTTGCAACCGGTCGCCAATGAACAATTTCACTTTTTTGTTAGATGCTACTAACCGTAAGTTTTGAAAATAATGGCGTTTAGAATCTGTATCGAACTTCCTGCTTGGAGGTAAGTGGACGTTATCAGCGATAAGTCCGTAACTCCTTCTAAAACCCTTTGGCAATTCTTGTCCAAAATCTATCAATTCCCTTTATATTTGATCATAAGTGTATAAGTTACATCAATGTAAGGTTCAGAACAACAAGAGTAGGAAAGCACGTTACGCTTTACGGTAACGGACAAAATCTCCCATTCTCTGTTGAACTCGACATCCAGCGACGTCATTTCAACGTCGTATTCCGTTGACGTATCCTCAAACATCCCAGCTGGAACAACGTCAATCGCTAAGCCGTCATAAGCCCATGACCCAAATTTCATAGCGCACGAGACAATATCCCCTCGTTTAGGATGTTTGTTCGGGACCCAACAGAAGCTGTCAGTCTTCACCAATGGACTATACACGACGTAACCGTTGAACATGATCACCATCAGAATGTCTCCGTTTGGCAGGCCTTTGAACTGGTTGGCACTGAAATTGAAGAAATATTATCTTATAAAGAGTGATCGGAGAATTGACCAGAGTTTACCGACTGGCAACTTGTTTCACGAAAATGTTTTATATGGTACGTAATTTAGTTGTTACGTAAGAAGACTAATGCGTTTCTCTCTCTCACTCTTTTTTTTTTATTATTATTATTTATTTATTTTCATTGTTGAAATGAAATGCTTGCATTAGACTATGATCATATTAGACAATGTTCGTATTATACATTGTTGATTCATAGCTTAGTAAATTATGTTTTATTATCATTATTATCATTATTACTGATATTTTATAAATGTTCTAGACAATATTCGGGTTTAAATCGGAAAAAGATAAAACTTCATGATATATATTTGCCATCGTAAAAGATATTGATATCTTCCTCTACGAGACTCGCAGTTTTGTCAACCAGTGTCAACCAGCAAATCTTTGCGCTGCAGTTCCATAACGAGGGCTATAATTAGTCGAGACATATGTGTTGACAAATCAGTGCCCGCGTTTTGAAATTCAAAATCTGCTGGTTGGTGAATACGATCCCGGATTTACATAGGTAATCTATTACAAGCGATTTCGGAGATGTGATTTGGTCTGATTATCAAAGTAAAGGACGGTACCTATTGTACAAGATAATATCGGGTTGCCAGACCATGTGACTAGGTAGGCGGATCATACTTATGTTACTATAGTGGTTGGGATTCCATTTTAATTCGTTGTCGAACCACATCATTGAAATGACCGCATCAAGACTCAAGATCTGCTTTTCCTGAAATTGAACATAAATTGTCTCCTTTTCCTACAATATTGAAAACTTCCCTTTTAACACTTTCCCACACAAAGACGCTTTATGACGCCCCTGAAGAAAAACAACAGGTAATGTTTATAATGCAATACATAATTCTTGTGGAAATTTGAGAGATGTCCGACAAATGATTGATTGGTTGTGGTTTAACCCGTTCCCACTTAAGCCCTCCTTTTTACGCCCCTCAATTAAAGAGCTTTTGAAAACATTCTGGAAAATGAAGAAATTGCTAGTTTCAAGCAATTTCTTCATTATCCACAATGTTTTCTACCCAAAAAGACAAAAAAAAAAAAATATATATATATATAAATAAATAAAATTCCATCGACTTGAACATGTTGTCTGGAACTTCTTTCAATTTGGACCAGTCTAAAAAAATTTGTGTGGGAATGGGTTAACGCCACTTTTGATAGTATTTCAATCATATCACGGCGGCTAACAAAGGATTCCTAGTATTTCTCACACCAGTAATACCACTACATCCTTTCCTAGCCTCCAGCTGTCATTCGACATAGGTTATTCCACCCATCGGTGAGAGACAAATGTCAGAAAAGATAAGGAACAAATCTAAGAGGAAAATCGTACAAATTCATTCAAGTTTTCAAGTTTCAAGTTTATTTCAAAATAGATGCCCAATGTGCACGATGGCACAAACATGAGCCAACTGTACAAATTTTACAAAACACGATGGTCAATATGCTTGGAGGACAATACATATTAAATAATACATGTAGAAAAAAAAAAGATGTAATTCAAGTGTTCCAAAGAAGAGGATTTATTCAAAATCTATCAGTTAACAAATTATTGCTGAAAAGTCCTCCCCATAAAATCCATATTAACCCATTCCCACACAACAAAATTTTAGACTGGTCCAAATTGAAAGAAGCTGTAGACGATAATTTTAAGTTGATGGAATTTTAGATTTGTTCGTCTTTTTTGATAGAAAACATTGTGGATAATGAAGAAATTGCTTGATACAAGCAATTTCTTCACTTTTCACAGAATTTTCCAAAGTTTTTTTTTCTTGAGTGGCGTAAAAAGGAGGGATTGAGTTGGAATGGGTTAAAAAATCATGAATGAATATGATTCGGAGAGAATCACCTGCGAAAAGCAACGAAATCCACCTGGAGCTTTAGAGAACTACTTCTACAAATCGTTCCATCAATTATTTAGTAGCCATCCATTCCTAACTATGAAATGTGTAACAGTATTATTCATTCTCCAATTTTCGCACTTGGAAACCAGTTGAATGTTTTTAAAATTTGTTTAAGGGATTATTGATCCATGATACAAATCAAGAACGAATCCGATATACATATATACCGCGATATCAGCGAAACGAGGCGGTCAATTACCGGATCGCGATTGTCAAGAAAATATCGTTAGGCCTATCGAATCATATATAGACCGGAAATGAATTTTGAACTCCCACATGATCGACATTTATATGAACCATTTTTGTTGGTTTGGCAACATAAACACAGTAACTACAGATTATTCAAGCCACCAAAACATTTTCCTTTTTATTTTTTATTTTCATTTTATACTTTTTTTAAATGTAACTGAATATAAATTTGCCAAAATAATACCCATTAGTATCTGTATCGTACTTCCTGTCGGAGACCTTGGACTTGTCAGCAATCCGTCAATTACATATACCATTTATATTTGATATAGGAAACATTAGATCAGTTGGTAAAGCACTCGACTTCAGACTTTGAGATTGCGAGTTCAAACCCCGGGGTCGCCGTCATAGCGCAGTTGGTAGCGCGTCGGGCTTTCAATCTCTAGGTCCCGGGTTCGATTCCCGACGGCGGCACTCATCCTTTCCGACTATTTGTCTCTCACCAATGGGTCGATAATCGTAGACCTATGTGGGATAGCAGCTGGAGGCTAGGAAAGGATGTAATGGTAGTACTGGTGTGAGAAATACCAGGATTCCATTGTTAGGTGCTCCAGCCGCCGCGATATAACTGAAAGATTGTTGAAAGCGGCGTAAAACCCCATTCAAACAAACAAACAAATCAAACCCCGGGATGGACAAACTACCAGCCTAATTGTCTTATATATACCTTTTAGAATTTGATGTAGAAAACATTAGCTCAGTAGGTAAAGTATTTGACTTCAAACTTCAAAATAGCGAGTTCAATTCCAGGCTTGGCAAATTACAAGCCTAAATGTCTTACAAATACCATTTAGATATGATATAGGGAACATTAGCTAAGTTGGTAAAGCACTCGACTTAAACTTTTTTCAGTTGTAGTTACGTTGTTTAGGTCGCCAACCAACCATTTTTGTCTTTTGTCCTAAAATTTTGTCAAGTTGGAATGGATTAAGTCTTCTAAATACAAAAATGAATACATATATGTCGATTTTAAAAATTGTACTTCCGTTATAATTGGCACATTTGATTTGCCATTCGATATTATGGCCGTCATTTATACATAAGCTTCACGTTTTTGTCACCACGGGAAAATATTTTCATATTTGCATCACGAGATTAAGTGATATGACAACTGTGTGTTATAGGCCCAACAATCACAAGCACGCGCGTTCACACACGGAAATTATTGTCTTGTTAAGGTATTATGAAACAATTAGACACCTGTTTCAACAGAAATTGAAATTGATTATACTTTAGAGGAAATCAAAGAGAAAATATAATTAAAAAGCATCATAACTTTCCATGCAGTTTTCCAAGATAAATAGCAATTCCCACAGAATTTACAAAAAAGTCAGATTACGGATTGAATTAAAATGTATATGAAAATGTGTTTAATATGCTTCAATAGATACAAGGAACAGAAATTTATTCTATTCAATACAATAAAATGATTGAAGGCCAGAAAATATGCTTCTAAAAGCTCGATTCTTATACAAAGTATAACAGACTTTCAAGTGTAAGCTAAATAAATCTCTTGACAACTATTCAAGTGTACTTAGAGAAAGTGAATAAGCCACAGGTAATTAAACTGTAATTGAAGAGGAAGAGTAAAATCGAAAACATGTAAGAAAGAGAAACAAGAGCACCGCCTATGGGTGCCTACGCTCGGCTGTTGGGTGCAAGATAGTGGACAAAATGCATCTTGAGTTATCCCCCTTGATAGCATAGGTTGCTCTTTTGATAGTGAACAAGCGTGCCAAGTTTCAAGTGAATGCCTTTAGTAGAACCAGAGATATCACAAAATTTCAAAGTTTTCGCAATACGACGACGACACCAAGGCTATAGCAATACCTTGGGTTTTCTCAGAAAACAACCGAGCTTAGAATACAGAAAACATAAAACAATTACAAATTGAGATTATTCTTAAACGACAATGGCAGCAACACCAAGGCTATAGCAATACATCGAGTTGCTTTTGAAAAAAACCCAAGCTAAATGTCAGTAGAGTGTAAGCAAAAATATTGATTAGTAGAACCTGTACAAAATACAGGAACCAGAAAAAGCTGTAAAATAGTTACAAACTGAGGTTATAAATCATTAAAGAGTTATCTCTATTCTTATTTAAGATCTTCCTTATCAATTGTAGACATATTACAGTTTTCAAGTGAATGTCCGTAGTAATAAAAGAGATATGACACAATTACAAAATTTCAAAGGAACATAATTCTTGGAAATATGAGTTTTGAATTATCCCCCTTGACAAATTAGGTTGCTCATTTGATAGCGAGCACATATTCCAAGTTTGAAGTGAGTGGCTTTAATAATAAGATAGATATCACAAAATGTCAAAGTTTTGCACGATTTTTGCAAAGTTTTCTAAGGGAAAGGGGGCATAATTCTTGAAAATAAGATATTAGAATTACCCCCCTTGGCAAATTAGGTTGCTTTTTTGATATTCATAATTGAGCATATATTCCAAGTTTGAAGTGAATGGCTTCAATGATAAGAGAGATACCACAAAATGTCAAAGTTTTTGCACGACGACGACGACGACGACGCCAAGGCTATATAGCAATACCTCGGGTTTTCTCCGAAAACAGCCGAGCTAAAAATACTAGCATCACGAGATTTCTCTCTTTCAAACTGCGACTTCGGAATTATTGCAAATAAAGGTTGCGAAAGTAGCTAAAACAAAGGGGGTATTTCTGTATAACTTTTTCAGACGATCTTAAATGACTTGCAACCCGCAACTATTCGATACGAAAAACTAACTAATTTTACTCATCTATCTTTGTACAAACGTTGGGGAAAACGTATCGACCATAATTCAAGACAAAAAAGGACGTGGCCACAAGAAAAAACACCATTTAAGATTGAAACATGTAAATGACGTCAATAATTGTGAAAAAAAAGTGTGTACTTAATTAATACCGACCAGACTTTCAATGACCTGCCTATTTGATTTGTTCGTTCGTAAGGGGTTTAACGCCACTTTTGGAGCACCTAGTCATGTTATTTCTCACGCCAGTACTAAACTACATGCATTCCAAGCCTCCAGCTACTCAACCCACATATATTTACAATTATCCACCCATTGGTGTTAGATAAATGTCAGAAAGGATTTTGCCGCAACCGGGAATCTAACCCTAGACCTCATGATTTAGAGTCAACTGCACTATGGTCGCGAACTCCACCTACCTGAAAGTCGCTGCTCAAGGTTTGTCGTCAAACTATTGTCCTCTCTCCTGAAAGATGTTTCAATAGTAATCTTCATAACTTAAGACTTACCGCATCAAGAGCGATAAGACGCTTGATATCCAAGTTGAATGTCACAGTCAAAGGTTTACCGTCGTTCTCCTTGGGAGCAACAAGTTTACTGTACTGTCCAACGTCCAACAAGTTGTTCAAGAGTCTCTTCATGCTTCTGAACTCTGCTTTACGAAGATAAAGGGCAAAGAACAGTTTATCATTTTCCAAGACGATGGATTGGCTCACAACTATCGTAAATTTATGATATTTCTTCCACATGTACTCGGTAAGAAAGTTTCTGTCAACTGAACGTTCAGTGAGAGATTTCTTTCTTTATTCTCGTTAAAACATTCCCACACAGTCCCGCTTTTCAACGTCCCTCGAGTTAAAAGTTTAAAAATGAATATTATGTTTCTTCATTTTTAGTCAGTGTTTTCTACCAAGAAAGACAAAGATATTTAAAATTTCATATGTTTGAAATTATCTTTGAAATATCTTACAGTTTGGACCAGCCTTTAATTTTGTTGTTTGGGAATTGATTAGCGAAAGAAAATATTTATATCATTACTCTTGCTTCAATTTTAAATTGCTTGCTTGATATTTGATTAACTCTTGTCACGCTGAACCCGGAATATTCTGGTTTTGGCAGGAGGTGTAGACCAAGATCAGCCTGCACGTATGTGCAGTCTGATCTTGGTGTACACCTCCTGCTTGTTCCTTTTCTGTCAGATTTGTTTATTAAATTGATTTCTAAAAGAAATATTGATTTTTTAATACGTTCTGTCAGTGATTTCAGCCCTTTGATTTTACAGCAATTCAGTAAGGTAATTTATACAGCATGACAAGGGTTAAATTATACGGATCGCTGTCCACACTCACTGACCTCCGCAAGGTACTTTGACTGAGATAGCAAACGAGGTAAGTTTACATATTTAAAGAAATTGTTAGTATGTGACCGAATGCCGTAACTACAGCCTGAACAGGAAATGTGGAACTTAAATATTGGAGTGCAATATTTCGCTTCCGGCCGTAGTGCATGACTTGATTGGTCAATCGATTTTTGGATTGACAGCAGCGATCTGTCAATATCATTGTAGCATTTTGTGATAAAACGGAAATTAAAATAAAATTAAAATCTTTGTTTAATTACTGAATAAACAGGGAATATTTTGTTACAACGGCGATAAAACATCTTGTATCTTCTATAAGTTGAGGAGGTAAACTTTGATTTTTCATGAGATCAAAGGTCGAGTGAAATATCAGAATTCTCCTCCGCAACGAGAAGTAAATACGAGATGTTTTATCGCTATCATAACTTGATGTTCTATTCATTGCAAACCTACACTTTATTAGATAAATATGATGAAATGATTTTAAAATATCTATATTTCTACAAGTATATCTCTTCTTCTTCCCTTCTGATTACGTTTTTCGCATCATGGCGTCATCTACACGATGAAAATGGCTTCACCTTAGACTACCTCATATCATATATGGAACCAGATTTGACCTTTTCAGATATGGGTTTTTTCCCTGGCGTATCCAATTTTGACTGTGTGGAACGTGAATTTTACTAGAAATATTATAGGTATATGACAAGGAGCAATATATGTCGAGATTATTATTATAGTAACCAACATCATTACCATTGCTATAACTTCACTAAGAAAAGGTTCAATAGTATTTAACTATTTTGTGGGGGTTTTTTTTTGTTGTTGTTGTTTGGTTTTGGTTTTTTTGCGCAAACAAGTCTTATACTTCTCAAACTGGTCAAAAGTAATTATTCGTATATATTCCTCGTTTATATTTAGATAAAACAATCGCTTTCTTTCTCTTTTCGTTTCTTTTTAAACCAAAGAATGGTCCGTAAAATAATTATAACAATAATAGATCTTACCATTTTGGTGTCCGACACTACGATGAATTGTCCAATACAAAAGAAAAAGGTACATATGGTGAAACCTAAACATCTTGTCTATCCGTAGAATGAAAAAGAATAACTTTGTATAGGCCTCTACAGAATTCTCTACCTTTCCAAGAATCGTTACGTATTCAATTTTAATTATCCTACTACATCGTTAATAAGAGTTTATAAAATCGAACCGAGCTGTTCAACATTTGATAATATAATCTATATTATTTTACCAAAAGGTTTTCTTGCCACATTTCACGAAATTATGGTTTATAATCAACTGTTTGTGCGTTTTAAGAGTCTACTATACATTCGCTGTGAAGGAAAGTGTTGCAGCATTTCCAGACACGACTTAAGATAAACAATTTATCTTTCAATCATGGTTTTATTCAGTTTTCAAGATAAGTCGGCGATCATTTGATGCAACGCAATAAGTATTCACTTATGTCGATGCAATTCTAGATTTAACTTGATGGTATGCTGAATTGACGGATCGGGGTGTCAATGAAAGAATCAATCGACCAATCAAATTATTCATTTTAGACCGGAAGTAAAGTTTGAAATCCAACGCCGCCGTCATAGCGCAGTTGGTAGCGCGTAGGACTGTCAATCTAAAGGTCCCGGGTTCGATTCCCGACGGCGGCACTCATCCTTTCCGACTAATCGTGTCTCACCAATGGGTCGATAATCGTAGACCTATGTGGGATAGCAGCTGGAGGCTAGGAAGGGATGTAATGGTAGTACTGGTGTGAGAAATACCAGGATTCAATTGTTAGGTGCTCCAGCCGCCGCGATATAACTGAAAGATTGTTGAAAGCGGCGTAAAAACCCATTCAAACAAAACAAACAAACAAATTGAAATCCAACAAACGGACGGCATTATTTGGTTTGGCCACTAAAACGTCGTAACTACAGCTTATCAATATGCAGTTACGACGTTTAGGTCCCATATCAATCATTTTCCCTTTTTAGATGTTACTGGTCATACATTTTGCAAAATAACGCAATTTAATACTTATTTAAACTTCCTGTCTGATCTCAGTCAATTGACTTTTTCCATATAGTGTTTACTTCGATATATGTTGAAGAGAAAGGTTAACCAATACCAGGCGGCAAAATCTTTAGACTTGTCCAAATTTAAAGAAGATACAGATAACAATTTAAAGTTTATGAAATTTTAGATTTTGCAACATTCTGGGTAGAAAACATTGTGGGAAATGAAGAAATTGCTTGTTACAAGCAATTTCTTCATTTTGCACAATGTTTTCCCAACTGTTTTTCTTGAGAGGCGTCCAAAAGCGTCATTGTGTGGGAAAGGGTTAAGAAATGTTGGGGTGTCACCATTTTCAGTTTGAGAAAAGTTGTAAAGTTTCAGTTTCATCACATAGTTGGTGATGCCGAAAAAAGTAATAAATTTTTACAGCTTACCTTAAAAAACTAAACTTTCATTTTGTACTTCAGATAGGTTTTGAAGGAATTTCAGTACGCGACGTTCGACGCCTGTAAATAACGCCATGGTTAACCCATTCCCACACAGTGAAATTTTAGACCGGTCCAAATTGATTGTTTGATTGCTTGTTTGTTTAACGCTATTTTTAACAAGTATTCCGTCATATCGTGACGGCTGGAGCACCTAACAATGGATTCCTGGTATATCTCGCACCTGTACTACCATTACATCCGTTCCTAGCCTCCAACTGATATTCCACTTAGGTTTTCGATTATTCATCCATTGGTGAGAGACAAATGTCGGAAAGGATATGTGCCACCGCCGGGGATCGAACCCATGACACCCCAATGATTGAAGATTTGGAGTCTGATACGCTGTCAACTTCGCTATGACGGCGGTCAGGTCCAAATTGAAAAAAGTTGTGGACAATATCAAAAGTAACAAGCCAATTCTTCATTTTCCACATTGTTTTCCAGAACTATTTTTGAGGGGCCTAAAAGGAGGGAATGTGTGGGACTGGGTTAGATGACACCTCGTCGTGATATGCTCCGAGCGATATTACGATTGTTGCAAAAATACCCATAGAAAACATAATTTTCAATCAATTTGTTTAACACTAATTTCATAAATGAATAATTATATCTTAACATGTAACTTGAAAAAAAGAAAGGGAAATGACGTCGGCATATTCTCTAAATGCTATATTTTCTTCTCTTCTTCATTATTTGTAAATACACCAATCTAGCGTATACTCGCACATGCGAATCGTATTTCAAAAGAGTCTATTTATGTACATCTATTGTGTCGAATTAAAAGTACAAATGTACTATTTTACAGTACAGGTAAAAACGACCAAAACATTAATGAGGTTGGATCGCCTGAAGCTGTCGACGGTAGGGAAGCATACCAGTGTATTGGGGTGAGTGGGTGGGGGTGTTGTCAGGGAAGACTCTCTTCATATATCCATCTGTTCTTGTATGTGACACTATGAAGCTTAGTCCATGGTATCTAACAGAACAAACAGGTATAAGGTGGTTAGTTTAGTATGTCTACAATATGATATACTATTCAGTACATCATGGTGACCTTTGATCGAGTTCTTAGTCAAAGAAGAGTCGGCCAATCAAGTTGTTGCAGCATATATGTAATACTGGCTATTCTTCTAACCAGAGGTGATGGATCAGACTATCCTCCATATCCAGTTTTCGGATGTTACCCGAACGGTATGGGGATCCCATATGATACAGCTATATTCCACTAAATGTCTTTTGAGAGAAAGGTAACAGAGTTAGTTTAGGCTTACCATTGAAGAAAGGTTCTGATGAGTAATATTTTTTGGATGATACTGTTTATGTGTAGATTGTTAGAGCTAAGCGTTTTGTCGAGTTCATAACTTTTAGAGAGTGTCTGTGGATCTCATATTGTTGGTTAATACTGGCTTTCTTTTATTGTAGACATGGAGGGTCTAACATTTCTGTGAATAAAATTTCGTGATCTAATCCTTTTCTCATCTTGCTAGGTTGTTCAAGATCTCGATGCAAACACCGTGTGCTTACAGCAATGATGATGCTATATAGAACGCATTCATCAGCGAATTGGGTACTTGTTGACTATTTAGGGTTTCACCCTTTAGATGTGTAGTTCGGTAGTTCATGTATAGTTCACAAAGTTCCGATGCCGTTTGTGGAGTTATCATATAAGCGGATCCGCTTCTTTGGGCCCTTTTGGTTTGTTTTCCCTGTCTTGTTATACTTCAATAGTTACTTCCGGTTTGCACTTTAACATTTATCATCATACTTTTTACTTTACATACGTCGATGTCCTGAAGGTTTAATTTAATCTTGTATGTCGTTGTTGATTTGTCTTTCTAATTTTATTGGTGTATTAGTTTCCAGATTTAAATGTCGGTTGTTTTTCCTTTGGAAGAGAGAGACTATTTCAACATATTACTCTATTGTAAACTTACCTTTTGTTTGATTTTTTCTTCTCCTCTCCTATTATCTAACCCCCCCCCCATTTCTTCCTACTCAAATCCTCGTAAGTTACTTTATAGTTAAGTTTTAAAAATATTTTAATAATTCCTTATTCAGCAAACTTACAGCTTGGTTTCCAGTTTCTATTAAGACTGGACTTGATACAGTTCAGATTTGGGGCTGTTACTGTGTCATTTGTTATTTTATTTGATGTGTTGACAACTCAATTACTGTGACTTAATTTTTTTAAATTACTCCTTACGCTCATTTGAACAGGTTCAGACTCTTTCCCCTAGCCTCGGTACCTGCAGCACCCGGCCCTTACAGTGAAAATTGGTTTTGATAATTTAATTGTCATATCCTTGTAGAATTTTATAGGTTTGGAGTAGGTCGGCTCTCATTCGCCTATATCCTAGTGTTTGGAGTCCTAATTTTGTTCTCGGAATATAGGGTCCTGCCGGGTAGCGCTTCTTTGTACATTTTATAGGACAACTGATGCTTGAAGGGAGATCGTTAATGAAAAGCACGATACCCTGAGGGATGCCGCTCGTCACCGATTGTCATCTAGATTGCTTAGCGTTGACATTTAAACTCTTTGAAGTCTATCACATGGGGAAATTCTCCAATGTATGTACTGGGGCTACAGGATAAATAACAGGGGGCGCCGACGGACGATATTGACAGCCACTTGATTACGTCAATCTACAACTATAAACTTTGATTTAAGCAGTTGAGCAGATCTAATTATAAGATTCGTGTTCAACAGTAGATTATATCAATCAGTAAGTGCGACATCTTCATAGAGGTAGATCAAATCGACTAAAATCTCCCAGTCTATTCAAAGCTTCCAGTTGTCAAATTGAGACAAGGGAGATTACTTCGAAAGATTAGAAAATGGCGGACGGCATGAATTCAAGAAAATACCGGGAAGTGTATGTCCCAAATTCTGGTACAAATAGATGGAAAGAGATAACACTGAATACCGGTGATTAGATACACTACAGTTTTACTCTACATGAATTATTCAAATTATCTCAATGCTACTATTTCATAGGGAGACATTACTATGGCGAGTCCTTTTGCATCAAAATTGCTTGTTCCATTTTTTTTGCGATTATTATGATGAGAAAGTAAACATTTTCATGTTATTTCCTACTCACCAATCCTTGTTCCTATGTATACATTACCTAGAATAGACCACTTTCAACACATCATTTGCATTGAATGGTTGAAGTATAAGCACTGATGTCGTAGCCCTATTTTAGATAATCAGTCGCAATCAGACGATCAAAAAGAAGGCTGTGATATGATATCACGGCAGCTATTACTTATACCTGAAAGGCAGTCGACAACTGACTTGCAGTCTTTGCATGATTGACAAGTAAGCATTAGATGTGGAAAAGTTTACCTAACTCAGGGTTTTCAATAAGTATTGGGTCAACAGATATTATTTGGAAACCAACAGATTGGCCGGGGGTCAAGGGGGCCGCCTTAGGCCCCCTTGTAGGTCCAGGGCAACGCCCTGGTAGGGGGCCCAGGGGGGCGAAGCCCCCCGGCCGAAAAAGAATTAAGGTATTTCTCAATCCATTTGGAGAGCTCTCCTTAGTGTTTTACATTGCAGATTTTCTTATATATCATAATTCTTAGAGTATGTTTTAGTTTTGTACAAATGAGACAGTATAACCCTACCATGTATATCTTTATTTTTTTCAAAATACATTATTTTGTGTTTATATTATTATTATATCGAATTATTGCTTGAATATGTGCAATTTGAATGACTGGTAAATTTCAATATATTTTTAAATTTGCCGCTGATGCATACTTAAATTTCCTCACAAATGAATAATTTTGAATATTTTTGTATTTGTAATAATTACACTTAATAAATAATCAATATTAAATTGATTTTACACGAAATAAAATTGGGGCCGAGATATACGTTGGGCCGACTTTCCGAAGGGTCGAGTTGACCTGTCACCGTCTACAATTGACCCAAATTACACTAAAACGCAAAACTATACGCTTAAAAACTCATAAATTATAATATGTCAAATCATTCTTATCGAATCATCGTCTTTTTTAATGCAAAGTCGAAGAAACCACGATTGTCTTCAGTAGATGCTTTTTTCATTTTAGTTTGGCGTCCATGTTTACCAACATGTGAAATCAATTTCGTATCAATGTATATGATTGGATGACTGGTTTAAAGTATCCAATGATACGCAAATTAGACGGGTTTCGCGGTTAATAAACCGGTGGTGGGGTAAAATCTCACCGGTGTCGCGGTAAAACTTCTATGGCATTAAAGCTTTATTTTGTAAACAAAAAGTGACTGACATTTCTAAATTCCGGCGAAAACAACCGATCAAAAGTTGATATCAACCGATGTTTTAGATCGGCAATCGGTTATTAATGAAAACCCTGCTAACTGTCTTGGTTTTGAGTGTACTAAAATCCAGACCTGTATTTGGTTCATACTAATTTATTTTAGTTCGATTGCGAAGAAAGCTTTAAGCTTATAAAGTCACTCTCGAAACCCACAACTCAGATGTTTTCACGTCCCTGAAAGAGAGGCAGTGGCTAAACCTAGCTGCGATATCGTAGCCCTCTTTCTGATAATCTGCTGGCGAGGGCTACGACACCCCCTTCTTCGCTCTTTGTTGCAGTGCCCAGAGTGATTCACTCTGGGCACTTTAGGGTTGATTATTGTAAGTTGTGTAAATAGTACAAACATAAGTTTAATACCAAAATTGACCTTAAACATTTATCTATCCTTGTAAATAAATATAAAACTAAAAATAGTCGGATATTTTATGCATTTAAGTTTCAATTTGCTGCACCATCGAAAACTCAAAGTTTTTCGGCCGTTTTGAATCAAATGTCAGCCATTTTTGCTGTTTGACAGCGAGATCTCTTCAGATCTCGAGTTTCCCTCCAAAATGACAGCAAATGAGAATTTTGGTCACCATATTTGGAATACATAGTATTTTTTGAAAACAGAACAGTTCTAATAGAAAATAAAAAAAAGTTGTATGAAAGTAATTCAAGAGTTACACTGCAACTCCTCTACAACGCTACCCGGCACAGCGCTGACTCCATTATAACGCGGGGTCCGCTTGGCTCCCAAAATTTTGAGGGGGGGGGTAGCATTATGGGTTGCAGATGCTGAGATACGACTTTAATCCTGATTTGGCCGCGATTTTTTCATCCCGTCTTCGGCCCTTCCGAAGAAAAAGGGTTGCACATAAAAATCGATAATTACCCGAAGTAAGTTTTTAACACCATACATGGACGGTCCTGGCCATTAATGCATTAGTTCAGAGGTAATTGCTTTGTTTGATTGATGACACGCGTAGTGTTTGAATTTACAAAATCGGTTTCATTGTTTGGTCTTACTGTTTGACATTGAGATGATCAATGCCTTGGGTCATTGATATTTTTAAAACAATAGTGAATAGGCACGCTCCTCGGTATCCTTCAGTTACAAGCCTTCAAGGTGGTGCGATTGAAATATCACACTGTTTCACTCTCGGCGCTCTTAATTTTCTTCAGTCCCCGTTAGGACGTGTTTTTAAAGTCACTCGCGACCGTGAAATTAGACAAATTGACTTGAGCCTAATTTTTATTTCACTTCATAGTTGGCTGGTATCCGGAGCTCATAGAGGATAGTGGCTTCAAGATAAAAACGCAACAATTTGCTTAGAAAACAATCAGTCGTAGTTGCGACGTTTTCGCTAAATACAGAAAATACGTGAATTTTAATTGTAAATGTCACAATATTGGAAGATTTTCATCCGAAACGGGATAGATAATATAAGTAGATTAAAATAAAATACCGTTATTTTTCCGAATTTCTTTCAATAATCCAAAAATTTAATACCATTCTGTATGATCAAACACACGGCAAAAAGCTCGTCGACAAATTTGAAGTAAAGGTTTTTCGGGTACAGTTTAGTTTAGTCTGAGGGAGGAAAGGTGATCAAAGGCGCCGCCGCCAGATGTTCAGCTATTTATGGGAGAGTTTCCGGAGTTGACACGTGCCAGACGCATACCCTGTGTAATTCTTGCTGACAGAATTTTTTACTATTGTCATTATGAAACCAGATATTCCACCGTCTCGGATATTTTTCGATTATTATGACCTTTATTTTTAAGATTAAAAGTTAGCCGCTACATGTATACGTGCAACTGGTCGGTTTAAATTCCCGATTCGTAAATGACTAGGTTCAGATAGAGTTCTTTGTCTATTTATTGTTACCGTATTTTTAACAATGGTAAAGAAATTAGACCAAGTCCATTACTGCGAAAGAGGTTCAAAGGTCGATCCACGCGACATATCTGATCGCTTCAGTAACCCCAGGTGTTCAACAACTCGTCGGTCTCCAAGGAGACGTCGCTATGCGAGATACTTAGATTTTATCCCTTTTGTCTACGGGTGGAAATATTTACGTCCGAGTAAAAATAAATTCAATTAGATTAATGCCGACGACTATCATTATAATAAAACATGTTTCGGGTAAAATTTCTAGCTTCTTAATATTGGGAGAAAGAGAACCACAATTTGTAGACCTGTAGAAATTTACGGATTATTCAATCCTGATAGACCGGGAAGGTAAGGTTAGAATTTAATTCTCCGCATGCTGAATTTCGTCGGTTTCTGCTAAAATCTCGTAACTACAGTTGTTGTTTTTCATTTCCCGACTAGTAACTTGTATAGAATTAATCTTGTTACAGGAATTTTATGACGAATTATAGGGTGTTTAGTTCCGATTCCGACGGTTGAAAATTTCAGTTACGATTGCAGGGGGGGGCAGCGTTATAGCATAATAACTCCACTTCTTCCGCTGTTTCATTTCTTGGACCCCACCAACAGCGTTATAGTGGAGCTGCAGTGTAATTGAATTTGATAGATAAAATAAAGATATTGAAGATTCGGTATCTTTGAACATAAAATTTTATCAATGGTGGGTAAAAACGGATACTATGATTTTTACGAGCACCTGTTTTGACAGCATGACAATAGTAAACAACGTGACGTAATTATAGATCACATGACCAACCAAATGTCATGGCCGCCAAACTTAGGAAATATTTTATAAACTCAAAAGAAACCAGTATTAAACGATTGATACAATTGATATTCTTATTATTTTGTTAGAATTTGTCCATAATATTAACATATGTAAGGAATTCATCCATAGAGAGTCGCTTATCACAAAACATACAATATTAGGACTTGCAACAAAGCACAAAGAAGGTGGGAGTCGTAGCCCTCACCAGCAGATTATCAGAAAGAGGGCTACAATATCGCAGCTATGGCTAAACCCACTGCTCCCGAATATTTACAGCTTGGTAGACTGAGGCTGGCTATTTAGTCTTGCACATGAACACACCGGAGTGATGGTGGGGCTCAAACCCGCGACCTTCAGATCACGAGTCAAGCACCTACACCACTCGGCCATTGAGGCAGTCAGACCTGTATTTGACTAGCTGCAATATCATGGCCCTCTTTCTGATAATCTGCTGACAAGGGCTACAACATCCACCCTCTTTGCTCCTAGCTGCGGTACCCAGAGTGATTCACTCTGGGCACTTTAAGGTCAATTATTAGAAGTTAGTAAATAGAGCAAACACAAGTTTAATACTTGAATGGATCGTAACCATTTATCTATCTCGATAAACATTTATCTGTAAATAGTCAGATATTTCAAGCATTTAAGTCCCCAATTGTTACACCCAACAGTGTTCTGCCGAGGGCGCGATTCCGCGATATTCTCGCATAAAATTTGTGGATGTCGCATAAAAATTAGCGTGGGTGCGAAAATTGTCGCGGCTGAAATTCAACGTTTGTTGTCCTACTTTGGACGTAAAACAAACTTACCCGGTCACACTAAAACAAGCCCTACAGAGATTGATAGCCCTACAGACGCCCTACGGAATTTGTACACGCCCTACGAGAATATGAGCGATAATGGTGTATAATATTTAGTTAATATGATTGTAATTAACATTTTTATTTATATTTCAAAATATTTTCTGTGAATTTATCTTATTCATGATGATTTTGATGTTTATAATATCACATAATTTGACCAGAAGTACTTGACGAAACGCCCTATCGCTTAATTGTTCGCCCAACAAATTCATAAGCAAATACCTGTCTACGTATTAGTATTTTTGAGAGACAAATTATTCATGTTTCGATTCTTATCTTTATTTTGGTATAATTTCATGGCAGAAAAGACTTTTTAGATACAAGTGATCTCAATGCAATGCAAGGGAGGCAACTCTTTATTTGCAATCAAAATAGACTGGAAAGTCCGTTTTATGAAATATAGTATGGGACGTTTAGCTTAATGAGACTCAATTTGTTACAAGCATTTTTTTCGCAATGTTTTCCAACATTCTTCAGTGTTGCAAAAAAAGGGGGAGATTGTGTTGCTGGGTTCAATGTTTATTCTCAAAAGAAAGAAATTATTTGTAGTCTTCCTAAACAATTCAATATGACTTAACTCAGACTTTAATGCTAATTATATTCATGTGATCGGTAAGCGATATAGTTAATTCTTTTCTTATAGTACGGCAGCCATTGTTTAAGGGGAATAATAGTTTGTTATCATGTTGGTAATTGAGGTTCATTGCATTTCGGTACGGGCAGCATGATACATTTGTTTTTGGCAAGTGTTGATGAAAGAAATGCTGATAGGATGTGCACCTTAGCCCAGTACTATTCCTACATTAAGAAACTGGACAATTTGAAAACATTGACCACGGGTACATAAAAGACAAATTGATCCAAACTCTTTATAAATACGTTTTTTTTACCATGGATTGAAAACAAAAATATTCCCCTTTTTTGGAAAAACAATAACTGTGAAATTATGAATCACACAATTAAATTACTGGGAGAATGGCATGTTTCAAAGTTGCCCGTACTTATTGATAGGCTACAAGAAATAGACAAATCACAACTGCTAGATATTCGCGGCGCATTCCATAGTAGAGGAACTTTCCAACTTTCCCCTCATGCCATTGGTCCCTCTTAAAACACCTCATTCGATTTGGATCATTATGAATGATCAAATGAGAAAAAGAGCCGTTAATCGTTTTTCAAATATAATCCAAATTACATATGTTTGTGATCTCAACAGACCAATCTTTAAATATTCCTGCCACTGCCAAGATTGCGAAAAAACCTGGTCAAATAAAGAGAGTACGGACTACAAAACCCACATCAGTTCAAGGTAAAAAGGTTAAATACCTCCCAGCATGAGGTATTTCTCTCAGTCAAGTGAATTACAGAGTAAATTTTCACACAACCCGTCCCTCTAGATAAACAATTGGGAAAACATTGTAGGAAAAGTAGAAATTGTTTGCAAAAAATATAATATTTTATAAGCTTTAAAATGTCGCCTGCAACTTTTTGAATTTGGACCAGTCTAAAACTTTGCCGTCTCGTAATTGGCTAAATAAGTAAAATTATTTTAGATTCAGGACTAGTTGTGTTATGTACTCTCAGTCTTCAAGTAAATTACAGAAAATATCAAATTTTTATAATGATTTTTAACTTCTAGATCAATTATTTAAAACCAGTCAAAAACAACACATAAAGAGCAGTATAGTAACAATTCATTTTGTTCAAACAGTGTAGTTTGTACTGCTTAAAATCAGGTGAAAATTATAATAAAATTTTCAGTTTAATGATGCAAAATCCAAAAACTACAACAACAACAAAACAGACTTGGGAGTTGATTTTATAAACGCATTTATATAGTATTATTCCATTTCGTAAAACAGATAAATAAAAACATAATAGAAAAAACTTAAAAATAAAAAAGGGGCTCAGAGTAGAACCACGTCTACGTCGTTGAGTCTGGGAACATTTCATACCTATTAACACATACTAAATTGAAATTCTGAAAAACGGAAATATAAACAGATGGGTTGATGGCTAAGAGTTCTACAGGAAAATATTTCCATTATATTTTTCACAGTATTAATTCAATTGCAAACATTGTCCAAATGTATAGCCATTTGACGATCAAAACATTTAAGCCTAGTACATTATTTTGTTCATCATTTTATATGCAACAATTACAAAAAAAAACCAACAAAAAACAAACAAACAAAAAACCTCAAATAATAATGACTTTTACTGGTTTTTAATTCTTACTTATATGCAACAATTACAAAAAAACAACAACAAAAAACAAACAAACAAAAAACCTCAAATAATAATGACTTTTACTGGTTTTTAATTCTTACTTTAACACAATCCCACATTGAACAATACAAGAACTTAACCCTTTCCTGTACAAACCAGGGTTTTTACATCGCGTTTATACTTCTGAAAACATTGAGGAAAAAGAAGAAATAGTTTGAGACACACAATTTCACCTTTTTCCACAATTATTTCTACCATACAGGATCATTTCATTGCAAATTGCATCCAATTTTCATTGTCATCAACAACCTTTTTCGATTTGGGCTATTTTAAAGGGGTTTACATTTGAATATAATGCGAGAAAAGGGGAAAATAATTTCTCCGACAAGGCAAAATCTTTCCAATTTTGTCGTTTGGTAACTAAATCTACCATCCTATAGGCTTCTAACCTATGCTTAATTGAGTTGCCTCCCTTATCTTTACAATTTCGACTCGAAAAATCATTTAAAACCTGAAAATAAGTTCTGATTTTTTTTTGTACAATAAACCTATTCCTTTTCTAACCGATGGGTTAAGTACTTTAATAGAAATTTGACTGTAGATTTGAGGGGTATCTCATTAAACGGTCTGAGGTTTCCTCAAGTTACTTCCGGTCAGGTTTCGGCATTTGCAAACATCATAATCATCATAAATAAGATAAATTCCGTAGGGCGTCTGTAGGGCTATAAATCTCTGTAGGGCTTGTTTTAGTATGACCCAACTTACCGGTATTCTAAATAATAAAAATTTCTTTTTTCTCCAAATCCAGAAAAGAATTTATTTTAGATAAACTTGAAAGGAATGTGGATTCTAAGAATAGGTCGACAAATCAGACCTACTTTTTCCGCGATATTTATTTTACCAAAACATTGCGTAAAGCATTTCTATAAAACTATCAATTATACATTTACTGGATTCAAATAGCCAACAAAACAAGGAATGATTTATATTCACAGTAAGAAATAATTGATATCTAAATATTCTGTACTTGAATAAGTTATGAAAGATCATATTTTGTTGTTAAAAGAAGTTTGCAGTTGTAAGTGTACCAACATCCGGACATGACATATCACGACCGTTTTTGTCCAAATCAATTGTTGTTAATTGTTGATATAGAGACAAACTTTTACACAAATATTACAAAATCTCTGTTTATAATGATGTAAATGATTTACGGAGCTTTAAATTATTACAGTTTCATTTTTTTCTGGCCTTTTCCTGTCTGGGAATTATAAGCTCTGATAGATCCCTCATACCCTTCTCTCGATACTTTTAAATGGCTGGTACAACCTTGATAGACTCAAACC
Source organism: Fragum fragum (assembly GCA_946902895.1). NCBI lineage: Eukaryota > Metazoa > Mollusca > Bivalvia > Cardiida > Cardiidae > Fragum > Fragum fragum. The sequence continues at coordinate 27,412,773 of OX336375.1, forward strand.
TCATACCCTGCAATACATTCTGGTCATGTTTCAGATTACACAAGTCTTAAGTTTTGTCTACTTGTAATGTGTTAGAAAGATGTTAGAGATATATTAGTCACTAATGAAATAAAAAGTTTCAGTGAAGTTGGGATTATGCCTGGTTACAGTATGATACGAAATTTTATGACTTGTCAGACTCGGATTGGATAAAATGCACGCATGCACACACACGCACACAACCCCCCCCCCCCCCACAGTAGCTGTATATTTTATAATTCACCCAATCCTTTAAATGATAGAAGAACTAAACTATGCTGCTCTCAATTTTTGTGTTATCAGCAAAACAAGGTTTATGACTGTACCTGAAGTTGAAATTATGCTTTGATTGTAAGTATTACAGTGAAATCGAAGCGTCTCCTTCATTCAGAAAATGTCTCCAAAAATTTAGGGCTGAGGGGACAATTGTCCCCTCTTCTGAAAATCCTTGGCAGAACACTGCCCAAGTTTTTCGGCCATTTTTAATCAAATGTCGGCCACTTTTGCTTTTTTGACAGGGAGATCTCATGAGATCTAGTGCAACCAGCCAATATATTTACAAGACACAGTATTTTTTTAAAACAAGACAGTTATGATAAAAAAAACTAGAAAAGAGTTGTATGAATTTAATTCATAAGTTAATTTAATTGGAGTGAAACATTAAACATATTGACGATTCAGTAACTGATGATAAAATTTTATGATGGTAGATAGAAAAAGGATGCTATGTTTTTTTACAAGAGCCTGTTTGACCGAGGTAAACAATGTGACCTAAAAATAGTCACCTGACCAACAAATGATCATGGCCGCCAAACTATGGAAATTTTTTTATAATCTGAAAAGAAACAAATATTAGAAGACTGATGCAATTTACATGCTGATTATTTTGATGGAATTTGTCCTCATTATTAACATATGTTATTGTATGCAATTTATCCGTAGATAGTCCTTCATCACAAAATATACAATATTAGGACTTGTAACAAGTATCAAAGAGGGCTGGTCTCTTAGCCCTCACTAGCAGGTTATCATGAAGAGGGCTATGATGTCACAGCCAGTTTTTGACCTGTAAATCCTCTTTTACCCCAATCAATCAATTCTTGGATCTGATTAGCTGCAGTAACATAGCCCTCTTTCAGATAATCTGTTGGTGTGGGCTAAGGCACCCTAGCTGCAATATAGTAGCCCTCTTTCTTATAATCTGTGGGCAAGGGCTATGACACCTGACCTCTTTGCTCCTTGTTGCAGATCCTAAAACTATGTTCAAGATGAGCAATTATCTACAGATCAGTTTCATACTTATTGTAATCTTACGGACAAATTCTTTCAAATAATCAGAGTAACAGTTGTATCATCTTTTATAGGTATCTTTACAGTGTATAAAATCCAGTTGATTTTGTGTAAACTAAATTTGGACCTGGATATGCCCGAATGTCAAATCTCGTCGTCGTCGCTCAAAACAGAGCGTAGAAAATATACCCCTATTTTGCAATCTCAATATGTTTATGACACAGGGGATTCTATTTTGTAACTTGACATGACCATCGAAGTTATCTGATTCATATTGCAGTTTCTGAGATTTCTCTCCCTTTTCAATGACGTCACTAGAGTTGTCTTGTGTAAACAAGAACAAGCAGAAATTAAACAGGGAATTTCTTACAAGATACAACCCTGCAATAAGTTTCTTTTTTGTACCGTTACTTTAGCTTTATTTATGTAAGTGATATTCTTGACATAATTATATTCTTGGATAACAGCTTTAGAATAATTCATTTCTCAATTTTTTCATACCCCTAAGATTTCGAATAGTCAGTTGAATCATTTTCTCCCATTCTAATCTGAAAGATTTGCAAACAACAATTACCAAATGTACCCACCATAATTTTGAAAATTATAGTGTTTAAGGAGCAGGAACATAGTGGGAATAGTAGAAATTAATTCAAGAAACACATTTCTTCAGGGCTCTGCAGACTCCCAGAATTTGGGGAGAAGTCACTTCTCACTAGTCTGAGAATTGGGAGAAGTTTTTCAAAATGGGGAGAAGTGGTGAGACTTTCAGGAGAAGTGGATCACGTTAAAAATTTAGTTTTTGCGCGTATTCCTCATTTCTATCAGAAAATAAAATAGCTTTACAACCAAGTAGTTGCATTTTATATTATGTATTATGCAATAAACATAGAAAATACTGCTTATCCATTCAGTCCTCAATAAAGACCTTATTCCTGTGAACAAATACTTCTGTATTTTTTTTTTTTAGGTTTGAGAATTCCAGAGTTTGATTCTGATTTTTTTTTTAAAATATTTCATAATAGATTCAACTAATGAAAAAAAATGCAAATTGTGTATAGGCAGTCTGGATGAAATGAGTATTGTTCCTGTTTGAAGCAGAAAATGAGAAAAGATTTTATTGTAACAACATGTATTTAATCAAACTATTACCAGAAGAAAAAAATTCAGACTGGTATAAATTGAAAGAAGTTAAATAAGACATTTCAAAGTGAGCTTAAATAAGAAAGAAGGTGCCATAGAGGGTAGAAGCATGTGGGAAAAGGATAAATTGCTTGCTGCAATCATTTCCTCCTTTTTCCAAAGTTTCCAAAAAACAGTTCAAGATGTCAAAATGGGGGATTGTGTGGTAATGAGTTAAAGTCTGTGCACTTTACCTGATAACATATAAATGGATAAAAATTGTCATTAATTGATCAAAAAAGGTCCTCTGTGATTAAGTCAGTTATAGTGTGTAAAGGGTAAGGGTTACTGCTGAGTACACAAAACTAGACCATGTACATGCAGAGGTTTAAAGTTAACACAGGATAATTTGCTCCATTTTATAGGATTACATGTTATTTAAAGGAATTATTACCTTCACAAGTAAGTGAAATTTAGTTTTTGGAAATAATGTATCATAACAAGAAACTCAGGAAAAGATCGTAACAGCCTTTAAATTGTTTGCCATAATTTTCTTCACTTGTTACAATTAAAGCAGATAATTCAAATTGAAGAATGATTTTACTCTACGTAGATTTTCGGCAGAATTATTTTTCATCAAGATTTCAAATTTTTTAACAAAATTTTGACTTCTGGTAAATGACACGGCGTCCGTAAATGTCGGCCATTATTCCCATTATGTGAGAGTAAGCAACAAATCTCGTAGATTGATGATAACTTAATTTACAGAAATAATTAAAACTTAAGAAGGGAAAGAATTTTAAATAAAGATTTCTGGTGCCGATAGTATACAAAGCATTGCCAAAACCAATCAGCGTAGGTGTGAATGAAGCAAGCGTGTTGACAGATAGCTGCCGGAACATACCCCTCTTTCTGATAATCTACTGGCCCTGCGACTATCGATACACGCTTGAATTAAGATCAAAGGGCGTCCGACCGGCAGTTGTATAATTGCACACTGTTCCCTACTTTTATAGCCACTGGGCCAGACTATCGTATCCAGGCGACTTCCCGAAAATTCCAGGCGACTTCGACTTCGCTTTGATCAGTAAATCAGGCGAAGTTTTATGAAGCCAGGCGACTTTTTCGCCTGAGTCGCCCACTCTGCAGAGCCCTGTTCTTAAGAAACAATCTTCTTTACCACAATGTAAACCTTTATAATTGTAGTAAATTTTAAGCAGGGCTTAATTCTCAATGTCTCAAACCTTGATAAAAAATATTTACCTAATTTTTGAGAAAACAGTTAATATTTCCCAATATGCTTAGATTTGGACTTATTCCGAAAACTATGAGAAAAAAAACAATGAGAGAATTGACCTATTTTCAACATGACTACCAAAACCCTCAATGTAGAATGATAACAATTCATGAACTGTTTTGATGAAGATTTTACTGTTAATGATTGGTCTGATAGAAATGTTAAGATAGATTAATGGTTAGTTTTTGCTATTGTTCTCTTTAGTATGGTAAAGCATTCAGTCTACAAAAAATAAGCAACCATTATACTGTTGTTATTTGTATTGTTTGCAACCTCTCAATGAGGGAAGTCTGGTATAGCAACTATTCAGTGTAAATGTTAGGCTATGTTGAAGCTGTCTTGGATTTGTTAGCTTTAGATAAGGAAGACCCAGAAATACTAGATGTCAAAACCATGATCACAGGGCGTCAACTTCTGTCCTATATCCTATATTTGTCCTATATTTTGATGGCTGTCCTATATTGTCCTATATTTAAAAGGTGTCCTATATAGTAGGTATCTAGACTATATTTTCATGAGAAAATATAGGAAAAAAAATTAATAGTGTTAAAACTTGTTAAAGATGCAGATTAAAGTGGTGTATATTGAGAACAAATGATGTATGAATATAAGCTACATTTGATTCTAAATGTTGCAGCTTTTTTAGCTTGTGACTTTGTCTCTGTAGAAATATGTTTTTGGTTTTACTCTCCAATCAGGCACACTAGCAATCTACATCAGTATTAAGTGAAACATATACATGTCAAGAACATTTATCTTTTATTCTTATATAAAAGATAGTTTTAATTTGACAAAGCCTTGCTTTCATCTTGAAATGAAGTGTTGTAAGCTTAACTAGTGTAACATTGAATTTTAAAAATGAACTTTAACCCTTTCCTGTTTCTCGAAATTTTAGACTGGCCCAATTTGAAACATTTTGCAGAAGACAATGGAAAGTGAGTGCAGTTTGAAACAAAACCATTCTATGTGATAGAAAATAGTGTGATAAAAGAAGAAATTGCTTGTATCAAGCAATTTCTTCCTTTATCACAATATTTTCTTAAATATAAAATTGCATGGACGTAAAAACCAGTGATTATACAGGAAAGGGTTAATAATATTCAAAATAGACCAGGAAATAAATCTGCATTTAGAACTTAACAAGCTTTATAAAAGAAACTGACTAAACTGTTTGGAGAGTAAAAATACCATACTAATACAGTACAGTTTCTCTTTTTACAGTGGGTGTGCAGAAAAATCAAGTTTTTAAAATACCTCTCCCTATTAGGCAATTTTGTTGTATTCTTTTGCAATTTTTATATGCCCGTCGAAGACAGGATGTATAATGGGATCACCCGTGGTGTCTGGGCGTCCAGGCGTCTGGGCGTCCGGTTGTCCGGGCGTCCGGGCGGTGTCCACTTCTTTGTCCGGAGCATAACTCTGTCACCTTAAGTCCGATTGACTTTAAACTTGGCAGTTATATTCTTCTCATCAATACGGAGTGCAGTGCACAAGAACCATAACTCTACCTGGCCTATTTTTTGAGTTATTGCCCTTTGTTGTTTTTCATACTTGAATCTTGTCCGGAGTATATCTCTAAAAGTATTAAAGCTAGGAATGGATCATGAAACTTTATGGGTGTATAGATCTCACTAAGGGGGAGTGCAGTGCACAAGAACCATAACTCTACCTGGCCTATATTTTGAGTTATTGCCCTTTGTTGTTTTTCATGCTTGAATCTTGTCCTGAGTATATCTCTAAAAGTATTATAGCTAGGATCATGAAACTTTATGGGTGTATAGATCTCACCAAGGGGGAGTGCAGTGCACAAGAACCATAACTCTACCTGGCCTATTTTTAGAGTTATTGCCCTTTGTTATTTTTCATACTTGAATCTTGTCTGGAGTATATCTCTAAAAGTATAATAGCTAGAATCATGAAATTTCATTGATGGATAGAGCTCACAAGGTAGGAGTGCAGTGTACAAGAACCATAACTTTACCTAGCCTATTTTTTGAGTTATTGCCCTTTGTTGTTTTTCATACTTGAACCTTGCCCGGAGTATATCTCTCAAAGTATGATAGCTAGGATCATGAAACTTCATGGGTGTATAGATCTCATCAAGGGAGAGTGCAGTGCACAAGAACCATAACTCTACTTGGCTTATTTTTTGAGTTATTGCCCTTTGTTATTTTTCATACTTGAATCTTGTCCCGAGTATATCTCTTAAAGTATAATAGCTAGAATCATGAAATTCAGTAGATGGATAGATCTCACCAAGGGGGAGTGCAGTGTACAAGAACCTTAACTCTACCTGGCCTATTTTTTGAGTTATTGTCCTTTGTTGTTTTTCATACTTGAATCTTGTCCAGAGTATATCTCTCAAAGTATTATAGCTAGGATCATGAAACTTCATGGGTGTATAGATCTCACCAAGGGGTTGTGTAGTTCACAAGAACCATAACTTTACCTTGCCTATTTTTTGAGTTATTGTCCTTTGTTGTTTTTCATACTTGAATCTTGCCCGGAGTATATCTCTAAAAGTATTAAAGTTAGGATCATGAAACTTCATGGGTGTATAGATCTCACCAAGGGGTTGTGCAGTGCACAAGAACCATAACTCTACCTGGCCTATTTTTTGAGTTATTGCCCTTTGTTATTTATCATACTTGAATCTAGTATGGAGTATGTCTCTAAAAGTATAATAGCTAGAATCATGAAATTTATTAGATGGATAGATCTCACCAAGGGGGAGTGCAGTGTACAAGAACCATAACTCTACCTAGCGTATATTTTGAGTTATTGCCCTTTGTTATTTTTCATACTTGAATCTTGTCCGGAGTATATCTCTCAAAGTATGATAGCTAGAATCATAAAATTTCATGGATTGATGGAGCTCACCAAGTGGGAGTGCAGTGTCCAAGAACCATAACTTTACCTTGCCTATTTTTTGAGTTATTGTCCTTTGTTGTTTTTCATACTTTGTTTGACAAAAAATATTCATTTAAAATAACATCAGTTCTATTCAAACCCCCAGTTAATATCAAGCAGTGTGACGGGCGTATCTTGTGACAATTTGGCACCTTGTTGCAATTTAAAATTGTTATTTTGGCCAGTTCCAATGATCTGGTTAATGTCTAGGTGGAAGAGGAGCCTGAAGGTTTGAGGCCTGCTACCTACCCCTATCAGAGAGGTACACCAGCAGCAGTAACAAATAAATCAAGGATTCAACAAATGGAATCATTAATTGAATTTTCTAGTTGAATAACAGTGGTATTTAGTCCTGAAAACATGGTGCTTTTTGGAAGCTAGAGGAGTAATATAGAAATAGTGTTGGAAATACTCATCAATCATTAAGGTTTCTAGAGAAACAATTACAATATTTGAATTTTTGTGCTATCATTTGCAGGAAATAATCAATAACCTACCTCATCCTGACTGTTAGTTCTAAAATGTGATTATGTCTGAGAGAATCAAGATTCCAGGAAAAGTGGCTTCGGGAGAAAGACTCTAATGGTCATCATCTATCTCAGTGGTGTAAGCAAGGAAAGTCTAATCTGTATGGGTATTGCTTTGTTTGCAAGAAAGAGTTCAGTTGTAGTAATGCAGGACTATCTCAGATTAAACAACATGCAACAACACAGAGTCATATCAGGAATATGGGATCAGTAAGCTCAAGCACTCAGACAAGACTGGAATTTGTGAAAGTACCTGTAGCAAGCACTTCTTCTGCCAATGAGTCGACTACACTTGCCGTAAGTACTGGACTAAGAGATGATGTAACAGCTGCTGAGATTATTTGGGCAGGAAAGGTGGCTATTTCAAACTTCAGCTTCAGATCTTGTGATGGCATTGTGGATACATTCAGTCATATGTTTAAATGTCCAATAGCAAATAAGATGACATTAAGCAGGACCAAATTATCATACTTGATTGGAGATGGCCTTGGTCCTGTTTATAGAGAAGAAATGATATCTGATCTCATTACATCAGGAAGTGGGTTCAGTTTACAGTATGACGAAACAACCCAAACACAAGTAAAGAAACAAATGGATCTTCTCATAAGGAATTGGTCCCCTGTCCACAATGAGGTATGGTGCAGATTTTACAAGTCACTTTTCTTTGGTCACGCAAAAGGTGAATTAGTTGCCCAGGCTATGATAAAGGAGATGAGACATGATGATGTGCCTATGAAGAAATTGATTACTTTAGGGAGTGATGGTCCAATTGTAAACAAGACAATATGGAGACAGATGGACATAAGGCTTAAAGCACAGAATTTGGAATACCCAGGATTAGTTGATGTTGGAACTTGTAATATTCATGTAATACATAATGCATTTTCAAAGAGACTTTCTCAATATGGCAGTGTTGCAGAACAGCTAGCTGTTGACCTGCATTCCCTTTTCAAGTACTCAGCTGCAAGAAGAGAAGATTAGAAGGACCTTCAACCTGATCTAGAGCTGGAATGTCAAATGTTTCAGAAGCATACTAGTGTTCGCTGGCTTTCAATTGGACCAAGCATTAGGCGTATTCTCGACCAGTGGGTTGGTATTACTGAATTCATCAATGTTCTAAAGTCTGACTCCTCCACTGCCCCAACCAGTGCTGCATTTAAGAGAACACTAACATCCCTGGGCACAAATAAACAAGCAACATTTGTCCAACTCCATTTCCTAGATTGCTCCGTTAGGATATTTGAAGACTTCCTAAGGTCATTCCAAAGTAAAGAACCACAGGTTCATCGGCTATATGATGAGATGTGCAATATTGTAAGGACATTACTTTTGAGGTTCATTAAAAGGGATGTGGTGACAGAAAGGGATGGAGTAGAGCTCACACGTGTAGATGTGAGTCTGCGCTCACAGCAGCTATCTGATGATGATATGACCATTGGAGAACCTACCAGGAAAGAGCTTAAGAAGCTAGAGAGAGATACACACAGGAGGTCCTTACTTGGAATGAGAGCATTCTTTTGCTCAACTGTTACATATCATCTGCAAAAGTTGCCACTTGATAATAGGTTATTGAGAAGCCTTAGTTGTCTTAATCCTCAGAAGGTGAAGCATTCTTCTCCAAAAGACATTAAGTATGTGGCAAAGAAACTCAATTTGCCTGATGTAGAGGTTGCAAAGGCTTCTGATGAAAGGAAGATCTTTAGCTTGGCTGATGAGGTTGAATGTCCTGCGCCAGAGAGACGGATAGACCATTATTGGAGAGATGTATTTGATATTAAACAATCTGATGGTAAACCGAAGTGTCAGGTCTTAACTGAAATTGTCAAGAATGCTCTTGTTTAACCACATGGGAATGCAGATGTTGAGAGGGCCTTGTCAGAGAATACTTCTGTTGTTACAGTAGATGGAGTATCCCTATCTGAGACTGCAATAAATGGCCTAAGAGTTTTAAAAGATGCTGTTAAATTCTCAGACCCTGCTTTGTGTAGACCAGAAAAATTGCCAATGAGTAAGAAAGTACTGGCAGCAGCAAGGAATTCTCATTCAGAATACATAAAAAGATTAGAAATAGAGAAACAGAAGGAAGAAGAGCTGAGAAAAGAGAGTGCAAGTAAGAGGGCTGAAGAGGAGAAAAGGAAAAGAGAAAGGGATGAACTGTTGTCACTTAAGAGTTCTGTCCTTGAATATGAATCTTCCTTGGAAGCCAAAGAGATAAGACTAAATGAGTCTTTAAATTCAGCACATGAATTGCTCAAAGAAGGTAATGAGAAAATGAAGTCAGCAGTAGAAAGTCAGGATTTTAATTTGATTCAAGTTGCTCAGATGATGATAGAAACAGCAACCAAAAAACTGAGGAGTATTCTGAAAAAATACAAGAAATAAGGAAAGAGCAGAAAACAGTTGAAGAGAAAAAGAGAAAATTACTTGACCAAAGTATAGACAGTAGATGTACCAAGAGGCCCAAGTCTGATGAACAACCTAGTACATCAAAATCAAGTGAGGCTGGATCTTCTGGATCTAAATCATCTAAACAGGGCTCTGAATCTACAAGTAGAAAGTCAAGTGCCACAGGACATCCTAGCAAACCCCAATCCACTAAAACAGTCAAGAAAGACTAGTGAGAACTCTGAAAAACTATCCCAGAAGTCACCCAGTCAGTACACTGAAACACAAATTGTCAATTTTAATTAGTTTCTTGTTTCAAGCATTCAAACAAATGTATTGTTCTTGTGTTTTTGGGGGGTTTTTTTTCTTTGTGTAAGACAGTGTCATTTGAGATATTACATTATTATGTTTTATACTTCTGATATCTAACTGCTGGCTCTTCAAATGCAACTCAAACAAGCAATTGGATGTTTAAGCCTTTCCCAAATGATGTTTTAAAGGTGTTGCAAATGACAGAAATATTGATAATGGCATTTGTGTGTATAGAAGCATTGAGGCAGAAAGAGAAAACACTGGTTACAGCATTTTCTTCTTTGTCCTTGATGTTTTTTTAGTAGTTTCTCTATGTATCATCAAACCAAGAGATCTTTGAAATTGGGAGCTTAAGTTTTTTCCAAATGACATTTCAAATATGTTGCAGATGACAGAATTGTTCAATGGAATTTGTGTTTAAGGAAGCACAAGATTTATTGAAGCAAAAGGAGAAAGTGCTGGTTATCAGTATTTTCTTGTTTTTCCTCATTGTTTTGAAGAATTTCCTTTATTCAGCATCAAATCCAGAAATTTCTTTGGAAAGACTTAAATGTTCTGTTATGTTGTTGTTTTTGTAATATGCAAATCATTCATGTTAAAATTAGGCAGTAGCATAAAGAAATAACAATAAAAAGGTGGTAAGGCATGGCTATGGGGAAGGTGGAGGCCATGAGTAATGTCCTATATTTGTCCTATATTTTTGCTCTGAAATGTCCTATATTACTATATTTTTTTCAAAATTTTGAGTTGACGCCCTGTGATCATTTACTGTTTTAGGAGCCTCTGCCAGTACTCTGCAGGATATCAAAGTTGCAGAAAGTTGTGGTGGATACACTTACGTAGAGAGTGGATCTCCAACCTCGGGCACCAGAAATAGGTTTATATATTGGTAAGTTTACTAGATTTTTTGCTGGTTATATCAGGGGTGTTGAATTACAGATTTTATCCACTACATCTTTTCATGCAAACTGCCTGATGACTAAAAAATTCTGTATCCATTAGACCACAGGTAGCCAACATGAGTAATATAAATTATATAAAGAGATATAGAAATTTTATGTTATGGGGGTCAAATTTACATTAATATAACACTATCCTCACCCATGTTGTCTACCTGTGCGTTAAAAGCTTTCAAATAAAAACAACTTTCCACTGCAGGGAGGAATCACTTCTGGTTTTGTTTTCCGAAAGCCTTATATTAGTGAGTCCAGTCATTTAGCTTCATTTACATTGAAAATTAGAGGCTCAAAAATTTAGATAGTATTTTTCTGAAGTACAATTTGTTTGTAGTACAATATTAATCTCTCTGTTGTCCCATTTTTAGCTCACCTGAGCACAAAGAAATTTGGTCAGAATTATTGTATTGATGAAATCTTGTGCGAGTTTGAATCTGGGTCAACTTGGGTCAAAAACTAGGTCACAGGGTTAAACCTTAGAAAAACCTTGCATGCACCCTGGAGGCCACATTTTTTGCCCCATGAACCTTAAATTTGGTCAGAATGACTGTTGTGAAATTGTTGTAAAATATTGTATGAATTTGAATCAAGGTCAACTAGGGTCATAAACTAGGTCACAGGGACAAATCTTAGAAAAACCTTGTATGCACTCTGGAGGCCACATTTTTTGCCTAATCAATTGTCATCAATGAAATTAAATAAAAAATTCGAGACATTCAACTCAGATGAGCAATTTACGGCCACTATGGCCCTTCAGAAGCATTAAAAGTACTTTATATTAATGGCCATAAGGAATCAAAGATGGGCGATTTGTTACATGATCTATTTTTCACTATATACAATAAAAAGTATGATATAATATCTCAGTATTTTGTATATGTTGAAATGAATGCCTGTAATGAATAGGTGTTAATGATTTTTGGGAATGCACCGTGGAAAGGTCATTAAACCATTTTGTCTCCAGCAACCACCAGAATCACCATAACTTTATCTTCATAAACATTGAGGTTATGATAGTTTGTGCAAGAAAAGATGAAATTAAAGATCAAAATGAACCAGACATTATTCGGTCGATAGGCAACCTTTGCCTGAGTTGCTGATCAAAGCGAAAACCAAAGTCACTTGGAATTATGAGAAGTTGCTTGGTTATTATCAACAATCATGCCTAGAGGCTATCAAATAGGGGATAGTAAATCAATTTTACAACTGCTTATCAGAATCTATGTGATCGTAAATCAAGTGTGTATCGATAGGTGACATGCTCACTTCATTTGCACCTCTACTGATTGGATGGTCACAAGCCCTTGTATACCATCGGCATTGTAGTAGCATTTTGATATCAAATCCTTTCCATTCTGAAGCTTCAATTACTTCTGTGTCACAATATTTTTTTATCAATCTACAAGATTTGTTGCATACTTTCAGGTACCAAGAATAATGGTAGATATTTACGAAAGACATATCATATACTTGAGTTCGAAATTAATTGATTAAGAGAATTAAATCATGGATGATCTTGATGAAAACTGATTTTACCGAAAAATTCAAGAGTGAAAATTATTTTTCAATTAATTCTTTCAATTCTAGTTATCGTTTAATTGTAATAAATGTATAAAAGATAAGACAAACATAGGCTTTTATGATCTTTTTGTAAGTAACCTTGTTATGATTCTTTCCAGGAATTATATCTCACTTCTCTTGTTTTGGTAATAAATCCTTTCAATGACATGTAATCCAAAATACTATAGCAAACAAGCATTCTGAAGTATTACATGGCAATACCAAGTCCCCTACCGGCTTTATATATATCCCTAGAGCCGTATCTTTTTTGGGTGGTAAAGGGATTACTACCCCTCCAAAATATTACAGTTCTATCAGATTTTATGAGCAATTCTTTAACACCCACATACACACAAACATAAAAAATAGGCGTCTCTTTTTGTTGTTTGCCAAATTATACTTCATAAAGTCACCTGTTCCAAGAGAATTAAGACCCTAAAGCCAAGGTAAACTTTGAACAAAATCTTTCAAGAATCTGTCTAGGATAATGAATGCTTTTATGACATGTGATTATCAAAATATTTTGTCTTGAGCACTTCATGCAACCTCTTTTAACAAATTGTTTAGTCATATAACAGTGCCTGGAGCACATTACAATCTATTTCTGGTAATTCTCTCACCAGTACCACCCTAACATCCTTTACAAGCCTTGGAAAGGCGATGGACTGCAATTAAACTCAATATTATTAATATGTAACTTATTTTGCAAAAGCAGCGATATCTTGCTCAAAAATCAATGGACTGGAACAGAATTTGAACTTGTTCTGTAACTCATCAGTGCAGACTCACCAAGATTCAGATCAATACCTGAAAATCTGGAAAAATTGTTATTTCCTAAGTCTAGCATCGATATCTTCCTCAAAAATCAATGGACCAGAACAAAACTTAAACTCGTCCAGTAACTCATTAATGTTAACTCACATACCAAAAACCACCTTCATATTGCAAAGGGTTATGAAAAAAAGTCCAGAAAACTGAAACTTCTTGCTAATTTTCTAAGTCCAGTATTATGATGCGATTATTTTGAAAGTTGGAGTCCCCTATTTTGGATTGGTAAGCCTCTGGATTTGACTCAAAGTTGGGAGTCAACATCGGAACACCGTTGGCCCTACCCCATAAGGGGAGGATACTGGAAAACAAATAGTTTGCCCGGTTTAACACACTTTATTCAATAGTCAAAATCGAATGACTCTCTTGTATTTCCGTTTATTTATCGTCGCTGCCGTAGCATATGCCCATATGACCGACGCCCCCAGAAGTCTGTTAGTTGTTACGGGGGATAGTGCAAGGATACAGGACGAAACTACTGAGAGCCCCGCCTGGTTCTTTAACGTGCATGATGGATAGCATCGTCACACGGGGCCTCGTTTAACGTCTCATCCGAAAGACAATTAGTTTGTTAGTAGATATGGTCAGCCCAGGGCTCGAACCCGTGATCTTGAGGTTTGAAGTCGGGCTGACTCTCTTGAAATAGTCTGTGGCTTTAAATGGGCAACCGTTTCCAGGTGACATAATAAAGCAGCTTGACAAACAGATTGAGAATTAACTTTCATGTCAAAAAGGTAATAATTGGTCATAAAGACTTCAAACAGTTAGCTTGATTGCTTAACACCTACTTGAGACAGTTAAGATCAAAAACAGGCTATTGACATGTGAGAACTAATTCAAGGAAAAATGGATTGGAATGTTGTGACATTTGTTGTCCAAACAAGATCAAGGTATATGCTTATAAAGGTGTGAAAAACAATATCCTAACCACAACAAGTGTTACATTGAAAATTACCTAACAAAGGCTCAAAATATAATTTAATAAGTATTAACCCTTTTTCAGCCAATGTTTGAAACACAAAAAGATGTAAAAATTGCAAATAAATGAAAAATATTTTTGCACAAAAATATGCAAAAATATGGATCATAATAATTCCTTCCACACTCTTTTAACTTTGGTCCCCAAAGTTATATACAAAAAATATGGATCATAATACCAGCATCCATATCTTCCTCAAAATTCAATGTACTGGAACAAAACTTCAACTTGTTCTGTAACTCATTGATATGGACTCACATACCAAAAATCAGCTTAATATTTCCAAGGGTAAAGAAAAAAAGTCAGAAAACTGAAAGTCCTTGTAATTTTCTAAGTCCAGCATCCGTATCTTCCACAAAAATAAATGGACTGGAACCAAACTTGAACTTGTTCTGTAACTCATTGAGGCGGTTTCACATACCAAAAACCACCTTCATATCATAAAAGTTTAGAAAAAATGTCCATAAAACTGAAATTTCTTTGTAATTTTCTAAGTCCAGCATCCTTATCTTCCTCAAGAATCAATGGACTGGAACAAAAGCCGAATTTGTTCTGTCAGTCATTGACACGGACTCACATACCAAAAATTACCTTAATATCTCTGAGGGTTAAGAAAAAAATTCAGAATACTGAAATTTCTTGCTAATTTTCTAAGTCCAGCATCCATATCTTCATCCAAAATCAATGGACCGAAACCAAACTTAAACTTGATCTGTAACTCATTTAGGCCGACTCACATGCCAAAAATGAGCTCAATATCTCCAAGGGTTAGGAAAAAAAGCCAATTTCATTTTACATGTACTTATTTTAGATTACAAAGCCAAATTTTTGGTATTTCTTACTAAAATCTTGTAGTATTATGTATTGATTATTGGAAAAATTGTGATTTTGATTTTTTTATGTATAATTTGTGTGTTTTTTGTAGTCTATAATAAGTGCATATAATAATGAGTTATATATTCAATGAGCAATTTATAACCAGTATCTTCTTGTACGTATATTCTTAATTACTTGTTTATGATGTTAATATGGATTTGACAATCATAGTATATGAACATTTTGAATACATCTAGAAAAAAGAAGATAATGCTATAAATGAGTATTTTTTTCATCTTTCATGAATGTTTTCTCTGCTACTATGGATCGAAATGGTTGTTTAATTTTTAGTAAATATATAGATAACCAGCATTTTCCCATTAATCATTCCCATTGAATAACAGTTTCATGATAATTTAGTTTTGACAACCCTAGTACTGGAAACTTTGGAAAACAACAAAGAAAAAGAAGGAAAAGAACATTTTTCTACCAATTTCTCATCAATTTTTGCAGTTTTTGCAAACAATAAATTCATCATCTCAAACGCTTTCTTAATTTGGACCAGCCTAAGATTTGTAATTTGAAAATGGTCAATTAATAAGAAGAAACAAAGAGAATATATAAATGAAACTTTAATTTTCTTAGTCAGATATGAAGATGCAAAGTTATGTTAATAACATTTAAACCCGTACTCAAAATAGCTATCATTAGACAATCCAAGCCTTGACTCTGATGACATAAAGCGACATATAAACTCTTCTTTATTGAAAGCTTCTGCTTTGGACATTTCAAAGATTTATTATTCGATAGTTAGAAAAACAATTTCATCAATCCATGTATATTTTTTAATTGACAGTTATGATTAAAGTGTGTTGTAACTGCAGTTAAAAACAATCACAAACAGAAAGAATTTAATTCCACTAATTATTTAAAATTAAATCTAAATAGTGGTATAACTTCATAAAGCAATTATTAAATTAAATGTTGATCTATTACAAAAAAACTGATAATAACCTTTTCTTACTTAAAAGGAAAAATATCTTTAATATCTTAAATTCCCAGGATAAAAGAAAGAAACAAAACAAATGGTTTTTAGGGCTTATTAACTCTTTCTCAAACAGGACCTTGTTTTGATGTCCATGGTGCTTAAGAAAAACATTGAGTAAAAAAAGCAAAATCACAATTTTCAAATAATCATTACATAATATTGAATATATAACTCATTATTATATTCCATTCCCACACGACAAAATTTTAGACTGGTCCAATTTGAAAGAAGCTGCAGACGATATTTTGAAGTTGATGGAATTTTAATTTTTTTCATCTTTTGGGATAGAAAACATTGTGGATAATGAAGAAATTGCTTGATACAAGCAATTTCTTCATTTTCTACAATATTTTCCAAAGCTTTTTTCTTGAGGGGCGTAAAAAGGAGGGCTTGAGTTGGAATGGGATATGCATTTATTAAGACTACAAAAACACACAAATTATACATAAAAAAATCAAAATCACAATTTTTCCAATAATCATTACATAATTCTACAAGTTTTTAGTAAGAAATACTAATAATTTGGCTTAATAATCTAAAATAAGTACATGTAAAATGAATTTGGCCAAAACGTCCGTTTTTCCAATAGTGGTGGCCAAAACGTCCGTGGCCAAAACGTCCTGGCCAAAACGTCCTGGCCAAAACGTCCGTGGCCAAAACGTCCTACATTCCTACATAACACAGTCTGTACCTACACCCTTTACTCATAATAACTGTTACTCAGTTAGAATTAACCCTTTTTAGATCTATTTATCTCTAACAAGATTTTTTTTATCCATTTTATAAAGGTAAAGTTGACTCACTTACACCCATTACCACACAATCTTTCATTGAACATATGTTTTAATTTAAAACTGTGAGAAATGGAGGAAGTGCTTGTAGCAAGCAATTTCTCCTTATTCCACAATGGTGTTTTACCTTTTGTTCTGATAAACCCTTTCCTATTCAATCCCTGGTTTTTACGTCCTTGGAAATGATTGAGAAAACATTGCAGAAAAAGAAGAAATTGCTTGTAACAAGCAATTTATTCCTTTCCCACAATATTTTCTACGCTACTGAATGGTTATTTTTCAAATAAAGTCTGCTCTGAATTTTTGTCTACAAATCCTTTGAATTTGGACAGGTCTTAATTTTTGAAAAACAGGAAAGGGTTTAACAGCCGAGCTAAGGCATCCATATGTGGTGCTTTTGTTTATGTCAATTTTTGTGTAAAAAGGGGCAGGATTGTATCATAGGCAGAACAAATTACTTTTCATTATTATAGGAAAGCCTGCAATGATAATCTTGAGCTTGTAGAGGAGAGTCTTGATGTTGACCTGTTTGCTTCCAAGGTTCGGTTCCGTTTTACTGACACGGCCATTCTTGGAGGAGTATCTGTTCATGAAACACAAGGCTGCGTGGTTGTGCTTGTCCCAACTGTGGCGAGTGTACACCGACTTGTATTTCCACATCCGTCTCGACTACAAAGTCACGTATGTATTGTATGATAGCCTTACTTAACCCATAACCATACAGAATTTTAGACTGGTCTAAATTGAAAGGAGACAGCAGACAGTACATTTGAGTAAATGAAATTTAAACAATCTTTGTCTTTTGGGTAGAAAATATTGTGGCTAATGAAGAAATTACTTCTACCTAGAAATTTCTTCATTATACCCCACAAAACTATGTTTGGGGGATATATTGGAGTAAGCTTGTCGGTCGGTCCATCTGTCTGTAGCTTTTTCGTGTCCACTCAATTTCTCAGCAACTATTGGACAGATTTTATTCAAACTTCATTGATATAGTCAGTATCAAGCAGAGCTGTTCATATTCTATTTTGGTTATGGTCCATTGATTTTTGATAGAGTCATGGCCCTGTGATGAAAAATCGTGTCTGCTCAATTTCTCAGCAACCATTGGACAGATTTGATTCAAATTTCTCAGAAAGACTCGGTATAAGTGGGACATGTGCACAGGGTTTTCATTAGTACCCAAAAGTCAAGAGTCATTGACCCTTGGGCCAAAATTTCCAAGAGTCAAAATTGAAATCCCAAGAGTCAAAATGCGATATTTCCCCCCCCCCCCCCCAGCAATTTAGGAAAAAAAAGCTTAAAACCTTGTTAGCAATGGTGCCTTAAAAGTGATTGTATGTTTTTTTTTCAGCAATGGTGCCTTAGAATAAACTCTGTCTCAGATTGAAACATTTCTCCAATCTGACAGTATTCTATTTTAATATAAGTTAAATTTTAGGGAAACTTTAGTATTTATACATATTATTAGTTTGAATCAGTTTTAGAAAATCTTAAGAGCACTAAGAGGATCAATTTATATTAATTTCTTATAAAAAGAAGTGCCGATTTTATGCACGAAAACCAATGACATTTCTTGGGCAATATTTTCTTTGGTTTCACTTTTCTTCTTGATTATATTCTGTGAGCTTTTTATTAAAGAAATAGCAAATAAGTAAATTTCAGTAGGATTAGAACTCTGAAAATGGGTTTCATCATTAATTTCACAGGTGTCAAGTACCTGTCAATGACGATCGCCGATGCTAATTGCCTATCAAGCTTGGTGTTAAACTTGATGGGGTGTAAATTTTTATAATCAATTAACCATTTTCCTATAATTTTGGCACACTTATGATGACCCTTGACGCATGGCTGATAATTTTCGAGAGTCAAGATGACGCACAGTGACAAATTTTCAAGCGTCAAAATTGCATTTTTTTGAATTTCTGTGCGTCAAAACCCGAGGTCTCGGGTCAAACGAAAACCCTGCGTGCATATCCTATTTTGGTTATGGTCCATTTATTTTTTACTGATTTATGGCCCTTTTATTAAAAAGTCTATTTTTTATGGCCATTTGGCGGATAGCACTTGTATGTGGACAAGTGCTCTTGGGGGTATTAGTCTGCTTTGTGACAATTTCTAGTTTTCCTAAATATTTTCCAGAGTTTTTTTCTTGGGTGTCGGGATGTCTAAAAGGGGGATTTGAGTTGAATGTGTTAGTCTTTGTTTCTTTGTTAAAACAAAGTGTAAATACTTTGGTTAAAGTAATAAGTGCAATATTTGCTTTTCTTTAATGCTTTTTGTTGAATTTTCAATATTTCTTAGTCAATTTAGTCAATTTTTACTTGATAAATCCACTGGAAAACCTGTAAAATTATCAAAATATAAGTTAACTGCCTTGATGCTTTGATGAACTTAACTCTGTTTTAATTAATTCTCCGCCGAACATCATCTTCATTGGACAAATATATTGATGAAGTCATCATGTTGCAATGTAATTCACATGCAAAATGACATACTCTTAAGGATTCAATCAGAAAAATTCGACACATATTTTTAGCTCACCTGAGCACAACATGCTCAAGGTGAGCTTTCGTTATCAACCTGTGTCTGTTGTGCGTCAAGGGCAAGTCATCAAAAGTTCTTTAAAAATCTTCTCTTCTGTAACCATAGGGCCAATTTCAACCAATATTGTATAGATTTTGGCCCCAGTGTCAAAATTAGCCCTTTTTGGCATGTAACAAGTATAACATTGGCTTGTATAGTGAAAATTTTTGAAAATCTTATACCAAACAGGAGGGCCTAGAACTATCAAGATTGTATAATTTATGGCCCAGGGTCAAAATTAGCCCATTCCCGGATGTCAAAAGTTTAACGTAGGCTTATATAGTGAAAACTTCAAAAATCCTCTCCGAAACAGGAGTGCCTAGAGCTTTGATATTTGGTATACAGCATCATCTGGTGTACCTCTATCAAGATTATATATATAACGGCCACAGTGTCAAAATTAGCCCATCCCCTGATGTCACAAGTTTTAGATAGGGTGTATATAGTGAAAACTTAAATAATTTTTTTCTCCAAAAGAGAAGGTCCTAGAACTTTTATATTTGGTATACAACATCATCTGGTGTACCCCTATCATGTTTGTATAAATATTTGCCCCAGGATCAAAATTAGCCTGTTCCAGGACATCACAAGTTTAACATAGAGCTCATATAGTGAAAATTTTAAAAAAAATTCTTCACCCAAACAAAAAGGCCTAGAGCTTTGATATTTGATATGTAGTATCATCTGGTGGACTTTTATGTTTTTGTGGTCTTTGGACTCAGGTGACCGATAAGGCCCTATGAGCCTCTTGTTTCTTCATGTATGATTGCAGGGCTAGAATTTCAGCTTGCATACTCGCAATTTGCGGGTTAAAAATGAAGATTGCAAGTGATTATTTCTGCAACTCGAATTTTTTGCGAGTGAATTAAATTGATCAACAGAAAAAGATGTCATATTATTTTTTCATTTTATTTTTGCACTATAATTGTGCTTAACCTTTGAGGCAAGTATCATGGTTTATGTTTTTTCCTTCGGATCTTGTTTTGTTTACATTGTTGCCTGAACAGGAAGTCTAGATTTTACATTATATCCCGGGATCAGAATACCGGTAAATTCCAGTGTACTGTAGTGATTTGTTAACTCATCAATTATTAAGAATCCTCTTCACAGAAACCAATGGATGGAAAAAAGTCAATTAATATTTCTAAATATTTTTGAAAGGATGAAAAAATTGTCATCAGTCACTGACCATACCAGAAACAAAATTCTGTGATCATTTTATCAACTCCCGTAAGATACCGGCAACAATATCCGGTATTTTAGTGTTAGCTTCCAAGCTTTATGTAACTTTTATCGTCTGCATGTCAAAATGATTAGGTTTGAAGCATAATAAAACAGAAACTGAGCCTTCAAATGATGAAGTTTGCAATCCATCACCCAGTCAAATATTCTAACAAGTCAACCTTTGTGACTAGTGAAAAGAATGCATACGTAAATGGATGCTTCTCCGAGATCTAAATATCAATCTTGATCAGAAAAGTAAATTTTCAGGATGTCGTGTTCACTAACCACTCTCTCCATTATGTTAGTAGGTTTTAAGCTTTTTCATGCTGGATGAAATCCCTCTCATAATTGCATAAAAACAAAGGATTGAAAGCTCAGGAAGAGCAGCTGTAAGAAACCTCTTTTAATGTGGACTAGTCTACAGTTGCGTTGCCTGGAAATAAATTAATGTTAGATCAACTCGTTTTTTCTTTGAAGAGTTTTTTACAATGAAAGAATAACTCATTTAATTATATATGATTTTAATTTTCTATAGGTAAACCTGTATAATAAGTAATATTAAAATTGCAAGTGAATTTGACTTTTTGCGAGTCATTTCAAAAGCCACTTGCAAAAAAATGCGAGTCAAATTTCCTGGGAAATTCCAGGCCTGGATTGATTTATCCCACTAATGAAAAAGCAGTGGAATCCTGTTAAATGCAACTCCAAATTATCAAGATTTTTGTTGCAAATAACCAGATGTTATTCAAGGGAACTGTTTGTTCTGTACATCAACTAATTGTGCATAAAGCCAACTGCAATTAAGCTTTTAAATTATTTTATCAGGATTGTAATTAACCCAATACCAGACAACACAATTTTAGACTGTTTCTAATTGAAAGAAAAGGTAGACTACATTTTTTAGTTGATAGAATTTTAAAATCTTCATCCCTTTAGTTAGTAAATATTGAGAATAATGAAGAAATTGCTTGCAATTCCTTCTTTTCTGCAATATTTTCCAAGGCTTTATTCTTGAGGGGGTAATAAAAAGTGTTATTTTGTGGGTATGCATTAAGAGGGTTTAACTGTCCTCTTGTTGTTCCATCAATGAAAGATAGAAAGATTTTACACCAATACAAATAATTTTTGCCTGTGTTTGCTAGGATGCAGGTTATGTTCCACCAGATCAACCAATGCCATCAGTATTTCATGATGCATCAATTATGAAGTGTATTGATCAGAAGAATACACATATGCTGAATCCAGGGGGCAGTATTACATCACATTTCCACACAGCCGCCACATATTATACAAGGGAAGGAGAAGGATTGTTTGCCCTTGCTAGTAATTCTGGAAGCATTCTATTAATCAAAATGCCACCATTAGGCATTCAAGGTAAGTGGAATGGCATGCACAGCAGCCTTTGCAATCTCCACTATTTAGCTTAAATTTTGGTATATTTGATTCAAAACAAATTCATGGAAATTCAGTACACAGCATCCATATGTTTTAATTCACAACTTAGAAAAATTATGTGATCATTTTTTATTTTAAAATTCAATCATAATTGAAATTATGTAACTTTAACAAAAGGTTGGAAGACCAGAAATTGTTGGCTCAATGCTGTCAATTAAAAAAGAAATGATTAACCAATCAAATGGTCCATTCAGAGCAGGAGTGAAGCTGTAGCTATGTAAAGGTTGTATTCAGTGGAATGGCGCTGTACATATTAAATTGGTCTGTAGGAACTTGTTCACTTTATTCACTTATTTTGGTATTTTTGAGTATAAAGTGCTACAATATGTCATTTATACTAACATCATTGTATTAAATATTGATTTTGTTGAGTTTTTTATGATTTCAAATACAGAGGGGGGCAGACATACAGCCCCATATAACCTAATGATTGCAGGTTATTATCAACACCTTTTTGGTGTACGACGCATGCCAACTTGTTGATATCCTGCCTTGATACTAAACGAGAATGTTGATTCTTAATTCTAAATCCGATTTGTTGTTTAATTTGAGAATATCAATAAAGATTATTTTGTGACGAGTAAAGGCATTAATCCTCAAGACAATGGTTTTCCAAAGGCTGACATGACGTACGGACCAGAGGGATCGAAACGCAGAATTAGGTCAGGGTTTTCTGAAGAGGTCTTTACGGCAATTTCTGCAATTTCTGCATTTCTTTTCTGTTTGTACTGTTACCAAGGGGACAGTGTCCACATGGTCTTAAAAAATGGGGACATTATGATTTTTGGGGGACAATGCATAAACACAGCCTTGGTAGATTACTGCAGGAAGTCCTGCTTTGATTTTAAATGGCGTTATCTTGCAATATTTATGGCCAGTAGCATGTAATATAAAAGGAGAATGGTTGGTTGGCAATAGCTGTAGTTACAACATTCAAGTTGCCAAAAAGACAAAAAGCTTAACATAAATTACAGTCAGTGTAGGAGTTCAAAACTTACTTCTGGTCTAAATGACTGATTTCATTGGTAGCCTGGTTATTTGAGTCACAGAAGGGATTGGATCATTACTAAAGAAAAGTGTAGTCTTCTTTTTCCAACTGTGTTATTCATAATATATATTTCAGGATTTTGAAAACAAGTGCTTGTATGACAAAAGTTTAACCCATTCACAGGCCATCCAACTTTTTTACTGCCATCAAAAAAAGAGCTTTGGAAAGCATTATGGAAAATGAAAATAATTTCCTTATTATCCACAATGTTTACTTCCCCAAAACTCAAAAGTTTTTAAAATTTCATCAACTTAAAATTATTGAATGCAACTTCTTTGAATTTGGATCAGTATCTGGTAATGGGTTCAACAATAAAACAAGATCAATTGAGATTTAAGATCTCACAAATTCATAGCTCAAATATCCAAAATGTCTACTTAGCCAATTCTACACCCCTAAATAAAAAGGCCTTGGAAAACATTGTGGAAAATGAAGAAATTTCCAGTGACAAGCAATTTCTTCATTATCAACAATGTTTTCTACCCTGATAGACAAAGATTTTTAAAAATGCATCCACTCAAAATTGTCGTCAGAGTTTTTTTCAATTTGTACAAGTCCAATAATTTGTTATATGGTAATGGGTTTAAGGGTTTACGTCTTTCTATTATCATTATTTCTAAAAGAAGCCTAGTATCTTGTTTACTCATTTGAAAAGTGTAGTCAAGACAATTCCAGAAAAGACATTTGCAATGGGTACTGACAACATAGGGTTCAGTATTGTTGAAATATTTGAATCTTAAATACAAATTGACAGATTGCAACTCATGAACTGTCACTCAAAAAGTCAATTATCCAATCTAATCATTCAAGACTGGAAGTGCAAGATTGACCTCCGACATATTTGCTCATCATTGTTTCAACTTGACAACTTGAATTTTAAACCTTTTTCAAGCTGTAGTTGCAGTGCTCAAGTTGTCAACCATGGTTTTGCTTTGTGCCTAATGGTCCTGACTGTAAGTTAAACAAACTAAAGTTATTTGATAGCTAGGTCATAGTCAGAGTCAGAGGCTCGTGGATGTGGCCAGCGGTGGATACATAGTCCCTTCTACCTAAGCTGTGCTCTCCCATTTCATGATTGATCAATTTAATTGGGGTTAAATATCATTATCAAAAGTATTTGAGGTACTACCATCTTGCTTGCATAAAATATGTTTATCTTCTCAAAAAATCTTAATGTTTGTATTGCTGATCCTGGGATATTCCTGACAGTAGCTTTGACAGGTGTGTAGACTTAGATCAACCTGCACAGATGTGCAGTCTGATCTTAGTCTACACTACTTGCCTGTCCTTGAGATTTTTTTTATACACAAGATGCTATTCATGGCCATGTTTTGAAATTAAGTGAAAAGAGGCAAATATTCAGCAGGATAAGGGTTAATGTTTTTCTTGCGTACAAACTGATCTATTCAGGTCCAGCTTTCTCCAATTTCAGGAATAGTACAACAGTTCGAATTGTCACAGACCACAATGATGCAAAAGTTATGGACGGGACTCGTACCATCTGTCATGAGGTCAGTATATATTGTTTCAGACATGGGTCAAAACTATTCAATCCTTTCTTGTGCAATCCCTAATGTCAGTTTCTTCTTTTTCCACAATAGTTTCTATCATACAGAATGATTATCTTTTTATTGTAATTACTTAATAATGTTGTCTGCTATGCTTTTGAATTTGGACAAGTCTAAAATTTGAAAAACAGTAAAGGAAGGAGTTATTTTTCTTTTTTTCTACAAAATCACCTAGTTAAGCCTAAGAAATACTTTGAGAGGAAAAAAGAAGTAAACATTGTATTTGCACTGTCTGTTGAAAAGAAAGCATGTCTACCATAAGCTCCACTATTTCTGTAGAAAACCACAGGTATTACTGTCTATCTTGTCATGTTATTGTGTGAACACTCAACACTTTGATATATCTGTTGATAATAAAGACAATTACATGAAACTTGGAGCATTTTTTCACTATCCAAAGTGTAATTTATTCTACCTATTGAGATTATAAAGACTACATTCTTTAAGCTGGGCTGTTTTCAGACAAAACTTGAGGTAATGCCAAGGCATGGATGTTGTCATCAGTGTCATCGTCCTCTGAAAACATTGACATTTTGTAATATCTCTGGTATTACTAAATACATTCACTTGAAACTTGGAAAATATGTTTACTACCAAAAGAGAAATCTATTCAAGAATGATAATTCTAAATGCACTTTTTTTAAAGAATTATGGGGAATTTTAGCATAGTGCTTCAAGTGAGCTTTTGTGATCACCTTTTTGTCAGTCGTCTGTCCGTCATGTGTCGTCCATCCATAGTTTCTTTAAACATCTCCTCCCGAACCATTGGGCTAATTTGAACCAATTTTGGCAGAAATATTAGTTAGGTGTGGTTCCCTTTAAAAATAAAGCTGTTGAGAATTCTGGTTGCCATGGCAACAAAAAATCTTTAAAAATCTTTTCTTGACCCAGAAGGTGTACTGTAGAGAGTTGATATTCTGCATTACATTGATATATTGACCTCTTTCAAAATAGCTAGAATCATGACAATGTGTGGGAATGGGTTAAAAAAAGTGTTTGCTAGGACTTTATTCTTGATATATTTCTTGTGGTAAATACCTTATCTCATTTGAAGGAATCATCTTTCAAAAGTTGTAGGGATCCTGTATTTTCAGAGGAGGCCAAGAGTCCCAAATGACAGCATGTAATATTTTGATAGAGACCATAAGAGGGGAACCATGTATATTTGCTGTGTGTAAAGATCATAGGTTGAAAGTATGGTCATGTAAGGTAAGTCAGTTAGTATGACTTGAGGTATTAGTGCAAAACTCCTGCAAGTAGAGGCATAACATTTTCAACTTAACCCTTGTCATGCTGAATAAAATGCCTTCGTAATTCAAACCTGAATGTCAGAGCTCAAGGTCAAACATGCCTGTATTCTTTCAAGTTTTTTTTCATCATAAATTAGTAAGGTGAGCAATTTTAGGGCCATTCTGGCACTTTTGTTTATGACTTAATGTAGAATCCATCATGTTCTTTTAAATTTGGTGTAAAATAAGTTATTATCCCCCGCCATTTCGGCGAAGGGGATATAGTTATGGTCTCTATCTGTCATTCTGTCTCTAATCTTGTACGGAGCATATCTCCTATAGTTTAAATGCTATCATCTTGAAACTTCATAGGTGGATAGATCTCATTGAGGAGCAGTGCAGTGCACAAGAACCACAAGTCTTGCTTGCATAATTTTAGAGTTATTGCCCTTTGTTGTTTCAATGACTAAGATTTTGACTGGAGCTTATCTCTAAAAATATAATAGCTATTGATTTGAAACTTAATGGGTGGACAGAATTTGTTGAGGACAAAGGCAGTGCACAAGACCCACAACTCTTGCTTGCATAATTTTTAGCTCTACTTGCCGAAGGCCACTAGCGCTATAGCGATGGCTTTTTCCCTTCCGTCCGTCGTCCGTCCGTTAAACTTTTCCTTGTTTACGCGATAGAGTCCACAGTTTTCATCTGACTCTCTTCAAACTTTCACAGAATGATTGTACCATCATAAGGATCGTTCCTTTCAAAATTGGGTCAGATCTGTCAAGAAACATGGGAAAAGGGGCCTAATTAAAACTTAATTAAAAAATCATCGTTTAAGCGATAGAGTCCACAGTTTTCATAGGATTCTTTTTATACTTTCACAGAATGATTGTACCATCATAAGGATCATTCCTTTCGAAAATGGGTATGATCCGTCAAGAAACATGGGAAAAGGGGCCTAATTAAAACTTAATTAGAAATTCCATTAAAAATCCTCATTTAAGCGATAGAGTCCACAGTTCTCATCGTATTCTCATCAAATTTTCTCAGAATGATTGTATCATCAAAAGGATCTTTCCTTTTGAAAATGGGTATGATCTGTGAAGAAACACGGGAAAAGGAGCCTTATGAAATTAAATTTAAAAATCCTCATTTACCCTCTAGAGTCAAGAGTTTAGACAGGTTCAATTCAAACTATCACAGAATGATTGTACCAACGTAAGGATCGTTCCTGTCGAAATTGGGTCAGATCTGTCAAGAAACATGGAAAAAGGGTTTACGACATAGAGTCCACAGTTTTCATTGGATTCTCTTCAAACTTTCACAGAATGATTGTACCATCATAAGGATCGTTCCTTTCGAAACTGGGTATGATTCGTCAAGAACATGGGAAAAGGGGCCTTATGAAAATTTATAAAAAAACCTTGTAGAAATCCTCTTTAACACTCTGGAGTCAACAGTTTTCATGGAATTCCCTTCAAACTTTCACAGAATGATTGTACTATCATAAGGTTTGTTCCTTTCAAAATTTGGTACGATCCGTCAAGAAACACAGGGAAAAGGGGCCTTTTGACAATTTAAATTAAAAATTCTCATTAATAATCTAGAGCCAACAATTTTCAACGGATTCTCTTCAAACTATCACAGAATGATTGTACCATCATAAGGATTGTTCCTTTCGGAATCTGATATGATTCCTCAAGAAACATAGGAAAAGGGGCCTTATTAAAATTTAATTCAAAGATCTTTGTTAACACTCTAGAGTCCACAGTTTTCATTTGATTGACTTCAAACTTTCACAGAATGATTGTACCATCATTAGAATTGTTCCTTTCAAAATTTGGTATGATCAGTCAAGGACCACAGAAAAAAGGGGCTCGATAAAAACTGGATTGAAAAAGTCCTTGTAAACACAATAGAGTCCATAGTTTTCAACAAATTCTCTTCAAACATTCACAGAATGATTATTACATTAAATGGATTGTTCCTTTCGGAAGTAGGTTTGATCCACCAAGTTTCATGGCAAAAGGGGCCCTATGAAAATTTAATAAAATAATCTTAGTTAACACATAATGGCCCTAGAATTCACCTGATTGACATCAAACTTTCACATAATGATTGTACCATCATAAGGATTGTTCCTTTCAAATTGGGTCTGATCCATTGAGAAACATAGGAAAAGGGGCCTTAGGAAAATTCAATTAAAAAAATCTTAATTGATGCTTGTTAGTCCACAGATGAGATGGGGTGGCCTTTATACTAAAACAGAATAATTATACTTTTGTAAGAAGAGTTCCCTTTGGAATTGGTTCATATCCATCAAGTAACATGGGAAAAGGGGCTATATGAAAATTCAACTAATAAAACCCTGTTAACACAATGAAGCCCACAGCTTTGATCAGATTTTGTTAAACTTTCACAGAATGATTGGAAGGTCATAACTATCATTCATTTCATAACAGGGTTTGAACTGTCAAGAAACACAGGAAAAGGGGCCTTATGAAAATTTCATTTATAAATCCTTGTTACCAAGTCCAGAGCTTTCATCGGATTCTTCAAACATTCACAGAATAATTGTACAATAATAATGATTGTTGATGTTTGCATTAGACCTGATCCGTCAAGTATCACAGGAAAAGGAGCATTATGAAATTTAATTTTTAACTCATTGTACCACAATAAAGGTATCAGTTTTCATCAGATTCTGTTAAAACTTTCACAGAATGATTATTCCATCATGAGGATTCTTTCTTTTCAAATTAGGCGTGATCTGTCTAGTATCATGGGAAAAGGTGCCTTTAGAGAATTTTATCTATAATCCTTGTAATCAAGTCCAGAGCTTTCATTGGATTTTATTCAAACCTTCACAGAATCATTGTACAATAATCACGATTGTTGATGCTGACATGAGACCTGATCCTTCAAGTATCACAGGAAAAGGAGCCTTATGAAAATTTTATTTTAAAAATTTTACACCAAGATAAAGTCTGCAGTTTTAATCAAATTCTGTTCAAACTTTCACAGAATGTGTGTACCATCATTAGGATTGATT
Organism: Fragum fragum; assembly: GCA_946902895.1. Taxonomy (NCBI): domain Eukaryota; kingdom Metazoa; phylum Mollusca; class Bivalvia; order Cardiida; family Cardiidae; genus Fragum; species Fragum fragum. The sequence continues at coordinate 27,441,771 of OX336375.1, forward strand.
CTTTCCAAATTGGGCCTGATCTGTCTAGTATCATAGGAAAAGGGGCTGTATGAAAAATTATTACCAAATCCTCATAAACACAACAATGTCCTCAGTCTTTATCAGAATCTCTTCATACTTTAATAGAATGATTGTGCCATCAATTGGATTGTTCCTTTGAAAATTAGGTCTGATTGGTTAAGTGACACAAGAAAAGGGACCTCATAAAACTTTTATTACAAAACATCATTATTACAATAAAGTCCTCAGTCTTTATCATTTTCTTCAAACTATCATTAGGATTGTTCCTTTGTACATTGGGTCTGATTTGTTAAGTTTCACGGAAAAAGGGGCCTTATGAAAATTTTGTTTCAAAATTCTTGACACAATTCAGTCCACTGTTTTCATTGATTCTCTTTAACTTTAAAGAATGATTGTACCTTCATTAGAATTGTTCCTTTTGAAATTTGGTTTGTTCTGTAAAGTATCATGAGAAAAGGGGCCCTATGAAGATTTCACTATAAACTCATTAACACAATAAATTCCACAGATTACACAGATTGATTGTACCATCATTCCAATTGTTGGTTTTGACAGTGGATCTGATTATGGCAAGTGTCACATAAAAAGGGGCCTTTTGAAAAACTTTCTTAAATATTCTGGTTAACACAATGATTTCCCTTGATTTCTCCGGATTCACTTCAAAATTTCACAGAATGATTGTACAATCACTTAAATGGTTCTTTTCAGAACTGGGTACAATCCATCAAGTATCATGTAAAAAGGGGCCATATGATTTTTTTTTTTTTTTTTTTTTTTTTATTATTCTAGTAAACAATGAATTCCCAATATTTCATCAGATTCACCTCCAACTTTCACAGAATGATAAAACCAACAGTAAAATATCACGTGAAAAGGGGCCTTATGAGAACTTGAATTTAATATCTTTGTTAACACAATAAAGTCAACAGTTTTATTAGATTCTCTTCAAAGATGCATGGAATAATTGTGGCATTCGAAACACAGGAAAAGGGCCTTACAGATTATCATTCAAAACATTCTTGTGTATGTGATGAAGATCACAATCATTATCAAATTGTCTTTTAAATTTCACAGGACAATTGTAGGGTTGTAAGGAAAGTTCCTTTTGGAATGAAATTGATCCATCAGAAAACACAGGAAAAGGGGCCTTATTTTTTTTCATTCAAAACAATCCTGTTTATGTGATAAAGTCCACAATTATTGTCAGATTCTGATGAAATATTCACAGAATAATTGTAGGGTCATAAGGTAACTTTCTTTTGGAAATGGAGTGGATCCGTCATGAAACATGGGAAAAGGGGTCTTGAGGATTGTTGCTTAAAATGATAAAGGGGATAAAGCCCTTTTTTTATGCATTCTTCTTTGAGCAATTAACTTCCTTAAATATCAGATTTCTTTAATGGAAAACTTGAGAACCAGTAGAGCGTCTCTTTAGTTATTGCCCTTTGTTGTTTTTAAGACTTAGATTTTGTCCAGTGCATATCTCTGAAAGTATAATAGCTATAATCGAACTCATTGAAAAGAAATGCTGTGCACAAGAAGCCTAAATATAACTAGCTTCAGTTTACTATCAAGCTTTTACGGCGGGGGATGGCCATGTCCCACAAGGCTTTTGTTCAAATGGTAATAAAATTTAGAAATAACTTACTTCTTGTTTGTTGAAATTAAAGTAACTATCTGCTTAGTGCTTTTCAAACTACATAACTTCTGAGAGTTTTTTTATGCAGATTTTCTTCTAATTTGGGAAGACTTCTAAGACTTGATGTTTCAGATCATCATTAATGAGTACCTTTCAATAAATCCTATCTATTTTTCAGAATCATGAAAATATTTTGGTTGCTAACCTGCTAGACTACACCTCAGAAGGGTCTAAACTGCAGTCATCATTTCCTGCAGGTAGGCTTTTTTTAAATCCACAACATGGATTTCAAATTTGATTCATACTAGTAACAGGTTCCAGTCATTCTTAGATAAATATTGAATTATTCATTCTGTCAATCTGTCTTCAGACCATCTGTATTTAGTGACAATATCCTCTTAGTATCCCGCTACCATAGACATGTGATAGTCATAGAAGTATGAAATATATCCAATATGAAAAAAAAATGGATGTTGGATCCATGTTTGAATTGTGTAATGTCTGTTGGATACTTTCAAGATCAAGGTCACAACTGAAGGTCTTGTGGCAAGCAGTTAAGTAGGGGCAAAGTAACAAAAATTGTGTATCAAGTGACTTTTCCTTGAACTGTTTTGCATTTGCAAATACATGTACATATGGTTTGATTTTTTTTCTGACCTAACTTGTTTTCTTACTCAGGACATGGGAAAACCATTGATCCTGAATAGCCTGCAAATCAATGCCTTTCTTATCATTCTCAGTTCTCAGAATAACAGACCTATACATCACAGGCTGTTTAAACCCTTTCCCGATTTTTGAAATTTTAGACTTGCCCAAATTAAAAGTGGTACAGGTCGACAAATGATTGGATGCAATTTGAAAGGACACTATCCAATTTGATAGAAAATATTGTCGAAAAAGGAGAAATTGCTTGTTACAAGCAATTTCTTCTTTTGCCGCAATATTTCGCAAGTACAAAATCACAGCAATGTAAAATCGAAGGTTTGTAGAGTAAAGGGTTAATAAATAGATACATTAACAGGATGTGGTCATAGTATGAGGAAAATCACAGGCTACACACAAGGTGATCAGAAACTGGTGGTTCATCTCAACTTTAGTCAATTTAACCAGGTAAGGATGAGGAACAAATGCTTAACCCTTCCCCACACTACCCCGCCTTTTTATGCCCTTTCAGAAAAAAAACATTTAGAAAATCATTGTGGATAATGAAAACATTTCTTGTATAAAGAAATAATATATGATAAATCTTAGTCAAACTGTGCAGACTGACAGGGGTCAAGACTTTTCACTCTTAGCAGATTTTCTGAATCAAGATTGATCATTCCACCTAACTCAAAATGACTTTGTCTTCAATGCCAAACCATAGTTGAAGTTCTATGCAGGAATGTAATTTGACATGTTTCTGGATCACACAATTTGCATTAAACTGAATTATTTCAGTTTGATTGCTACATAAGCCAGTCCAGGTGCTTTAAAGTTATTGAAAGAGCAGCAGTAGCTAAACACACTGCTACTCAATTTACATCTGGATTGACTATTAACCCATTACGTGTGACAAAATTTTAGACTGGTCCAAATTGAGAGAACTTTCAGGTGACAATTTTTATGCCCCCGCATTGAAATATCGGGGGTATATTATTTTACCGTTGTCCCTCTGTCTATCCTTCATTTAGTCTTTCCCACTATCAGTCTGTCTGTCTGCAAAACTTAACTAAAAAACTTAACATGGCCAATTACTACCAGCCTATTCAAGATACAATGCTAATATTTGGCATGATGATATATCTCCATAATATGCACCTCCTCAAGTCATGGTCATGTGATAAGGTCAAGGCTACATACCAAGGTCAAACACCAAAAAAAAAAAAACCCTCATGTACAATGGGGGCATTGTGTTTCACACACACATCTTGTTGGTTTTTTTTTGGGGGGGTAGGGGTGTCAAAAAGCTTCAATGTTTGGGAAAGAGTTAATCCATTCCCACACAGTCCCTTCTTTTTACATCCGTCAAGAAAAGGATTTTTTGAAAACATGGTGGAAATGAAGAAATTGCTTGTATCAAGGAATTTTTCTTATTATTCACCATATTTTCTCTCCAAAAAGACCAAATTATCTTTTGTTCCATCAACTTGAAATTTGCATTCGCAGTTTCTTTCCATTTGGACCAGTCTAAAATTCTGTTGTGTGGGAATGGGTTAAGATTGCTCCCAATCAAAAGAAGCATCAGGCATTCATTCATTTTGTGTAAAGTACCAGTTTAGTTACCGAACATTAGCAAATTTTTTATTCCCTAAATGTTTACTTGGTTATTTCTGCAGAAGGGTGGAGGCCTGAAATGTTATAGGCTAATTTATCTGAATTTTTTTAAATATCTCCATTTACTTCCAACACAACTTATTACAAGATTACACAATTTCAAACTGGTCCATTCAGAAAGAAGTTGCAGAATGCTTTCTAAATTGTGTTTCAGTTGAAAATAATTTACAGTTCATAGAAAACTTGAGGATTATAGCTGATACTCATAGCAATTTATCAAAAAAGATATCTTTTGATTAATATAATTGTCTTTTGTTTAGAGTTAATTTTGTGTTACTTTTTAGTTTTGTATCCTTCAACTACATATGGAAGCTGGTCGTTTGTCTGTTACACCAATTGCCAGTATCTGTGGACCACTGGTGAGTATTCTTATTTTGTATTAGCTCTGCTGTTTTTAGCTCACCATAGAACAATGGGCTGGAGGTGAGCTATTGTGATTGGTACATGTCCAGCGTCCATCTGTCAGTCTGTCTGTCTGTAAATAATTATTAGAAAATCTTCTCCTCCTAAACAGTGTCTGATCTAGGATGCGCGATTGCGGGAATCCCCGGCATTTCTGAAAGATCACGCATGTTTTTTTTATCAAGCGCAGGATGGTCGCGCAAAAAAATTCAAAAAGGAATATCAATAAATCTAGCCTTTACAGCAAGTCGAGTCTAACTGTTTACCTTTTTCTTCGAGCGGTATCATAAGAGTGACTTCCCTTATTGTTTACTATGGTTGACTTCGATCGCAACTAATACCGTGTGTTTGTAACTATAGTTATTCCTACTATCGTATTCCTATTAGTAGTAGTTGAAGTCGACCGTTGATTTTACGAATCTTTTTAAACGAGCACTTGAGTACATTCATTTATATTTTCATTGTGCGAGAAAAACATTGTCAATAAAAAAATAATCACTTTTGAAAAAATAAATATTGTTCTTTTCGAAGTGAATTACTTACAGAAAATTTTAAAATCGTTTTCGTCAACAAGAAAATTCGAATTTTACATTTGTTGTCATAGTAATGATCGAATCGTCTGCATTCTCTTGTCAGACAGGAAAAACGGCATATTACTGATTTCTATCTGTGAAACAAATTTGGATGACAAAAATACGTCGACCAATGTAACTTAAACTGAAACGGTGCTAGAATCAGAGTCATAAATTGACGACGCCACCGCAGTTTCAGACTCTGTGTCACAAGAAAAAAGTCAAAGCCCTGTAACGGCTCGGAGAATGGCCCTGGTTAAAATACGAAGAAGGGCTAATGAAGTGCAATTATTGCATTGATAATAATATGTCAAACACTTTTACAATTGGAACAATAACTTTGAAAATATGTTTACTTCTTTCAGTACGGACCAGTCAATTGATTAGTTGTTTGGTTAAGCTAACTTGAAGGCCCCCATAGTAATTACAGATCCCCCATGTTTTCAAAACTAATGGGGGAATTTCCCCCATGTTTTTCAAATCCTGGATCAGACACTGCTAAACCATAAGGCCTAAGGCTTTGATAATTGGTAAAAATCATCACCTTTTGACCCTCTACCAAAACTCTTCAAAGAATTACTGTATCCTGAAAATTAGCCCTTTTCTATGTACGATCCCTGATTTTACAAAGGAAATCTTTGAAAATCTCCTCCCATAACATTTGACCTAGAGCTTTGATATTTCATCACTTTACTATCCTCTACCAAAATATTTCAAAGAATTACCCTCTTCTGTGCAATCCCTGATTTTACAAAGGAATAAAGAAGAAAATCTTTGAAATTCTTCTTTTCCCAAACCATAAGGGGTACAAATTTGATATTTGGTATTTATCAATATTTCTACCAAAAAACTTCAATGAATTACTGCATTCTGAAAATTAGCCTGTTTCTGTGAGATCCCTGATTTTACATATGATAAAAGAAGGAAATCTTTGATAATCTTCAACTCCCAAACCATAAGGAGTAGAGCTTTAATATTTGGTGTCTATCAATATCTCTTAACCCTTTACAAAAGTTCTTCATAGAATTATTATATTCTGAAAATAATCCATTCTCTATGCAATCAAAGTTTTTAGAAAGGAATTAAGAAGAAAATCTCTCCTCCTAAACCATTAGGCCCAGAGCTTTGATATTTAGTATGTATCAATGCCTTTTGACCCTCTATCAAAGAATTACAATAATCTGGAAATTAGCTTTAAAAGGTAGGATCTTCAATATACCTTGGATTAAAGTAGAAAAGCTTTAAAAAATGTTCTCCAAAATAGATAGGTGTAGGGTTTTGATATTTTGTATACATCATTAAGCTATCATACTCAGTTGAGCAATTTAGGATCATCATGGTCCCCTTGTTCATTGAAATAGTTGAGTGTTAATCCACCTTGAAATCTCAATAATCCACCAATTAGCATTGCTTTAACCAATAACTACTCAATCCTGTATTTGGAATTTCTTTTGGGATATGCATTTTGAAAATCTTGTGGGAAAAAGGAGAAATTGCTTATAGCAAGAAACTTCTCCTTTCATCTTTCTACCCTATTTGACACTCTTTTTCCTAATTTGACGATTCTGCAACTGCGACAAATTTAATTTTGTAATCTTACAATGCATTAAATAATAAATCTGATTTTATATTTTTCTAGGAGGATTTGATAGATTATTGTCTTACCCCTGATACTATGGTAACCATGTGGACAAATTCAGCAGGATCACCAGTCATCAGAACTCTAACTATAGGGTACTCTACAATTCCTTGTATTAATAACCATTCTCACATGATCTTGGTTTTTTAACACTCCCCCCACACGCCACTCCCACCTCACGAAGAGGAAACTCCGGAAAACATTGTGAAAAATGAGGAAATTGCTTGTTCCAATCAATTTTCCCCGGCAGCAGCACATATCCTTTCCAACATTTGTCTTCCCCAATGGGTTGATAATCGTAAATCTAAGTGGGATAGCAGCTGGAGGCTAGGAAAGCAGGGTTAGCTCTGGCTTGAAAAAAGTTGTCGCCATCACTTTCGCCAAATTAAAAAAGTTTGGGCCAAATGGAAAAAGTTGGGGCCAAATTGAGGAGTTGGGGCCAAGCTCGGGGATTTCTTAACTGCACTGTTATTTTCTTAACTTATATGCTGTTAAATAGATATTGTGCATATTAAACATGTTTTTAATATGGCCATTCGTTTTGTCTTTAATGAATGTAGGTAAGTCATACACCTACATTGATTTTCACTCATCTTTAATCAGTGTTTTCAGTACTTTGATTAGAAAATCAAGACTTTGGTGAGAAAAAAAGAGAGAAGGAAATAGTAATAAACCTAGTGAAATATGCTTGATTTAATAATAAAATAATGTAGACTTGTGTAATTAAAAAAAATCAGTTTAAGGTTGAACATTCTTGGGTACGAATGAACAAAAAAGAAATGGTTCGTCATCTTTTGGGACAGTATAACTTTTGAAATTTCTGTCAAATTTTGACAAACTACCATTGTTTCTATGAACAGTTTATCAGAATATCCTTCTAATGACCCATAAATGATGATTCAGTGTTTGAGCAAGGAATCGCTGAAACTGTCAGCAGAAATATACGAAAATAGAATCTATGCCCGAATTCGGGAATTGTATTCATCAGGAAAAGGCAAATGGCGGCCAGTTTAATTACACTTTTCTTATGGAAAGCCTATTTATGTGTGATAATTCAGGTCTTCTGATCGATTATGTGATAGCCGTCAACTAAGAAGTTTCATCGGCTCATCCATAATACTAAGTCACGCCCACAACACAAAATCAATACGACTCGCCGACCAATGAGCGCATTTTATTCATCTGATTGGCTGTCAATCAGAAATTAATTAAATTTAGTGATGTGTTAGTCTTGTGTCAGAAAAGTGACATAATTGACCTGATATAGAAGCCCTTGAGCAATTATACACACTTGGCCCTCAGACTTGATTCCCGGAGATTAGTCAAATTAAAAGTATGTATCAAAAAAAAAAAAAATTTTTTTTTTTTTTTGGCGCCATGAACTTTCGCCAAATGAAAAAAAATTGCGCAAGAATTTTATTTTTGTCGCATTTGGCGACAATGGCGATCGGCAGCGCGAACCCTGGTTCTAACTGATGTTAGAAATACCAGGAATCCAATGTTAGGCGCTCCAGCCGCCGCATTATGACTGAAATACTGTTAAAATTGGCCTTAAACCCCCAATCAATCAATCAATCCAACAGTTTCTTCAGTATCCACAATGTTTTCTATCCAAAAGACAACAATTTTCATAAAATCTATCAACTTGTAATTGTCACTGACAATTTATTTCAATTTGGCCTGTCTGAAATTATCATCATAAATTCTTTGTATAAAATAGCCATTTTTCGGGAGACATGATATCGAAACATCTATATTTTTGGGAAAGGGGAATGTGTTTTGCCTTCTCTTTATTCACCAGATCATGAAATATTATTTGAAACTATAGAATCTTGTATAATTAATCTTGTGCCATTTGTAAAATGTCAGGGATACTGCTACTATTATTTTTGGTTCTTAGATGTCTTTGTCTATTGTGAATATTTTATAGCTCAGAAAAGGGATATTCTATATCTAAAACAGTTTGCCTTAATGACTTTTGAAAAGACTAATCCATGTTAAATCAAAATGACTACATACTACATAACTTGTTTCTAATGGTACTTCTTTTTTTTTCTCTCAATCTTTTCTTTTATATTCCTAATTATTTTTTCATTTCAAACACTCTGTCAAACACAGTTTCAACAGGTCAAAAATTTGCTTTTGGCATTGGTTGAGAAGAATTGTCTACAAAAATTTCAACAATATCACACTCATTTTTCTGAAAAATCAATTGACTTTTGCCTGTGAAGAAAAGAGAAATCACTTTAGTTTTCGATATTTTTCTCTTTTATTTTTCTTCAGTGTGCCCAAATGTGTGACAATTGATCACAGGTTAACGTCTTACCACAAAAATTCCTTATTTTGAAGTCCATTGAGTATTTTGGACTTGATTAAAGTGTAATGGTGACAGGCAAATAGAGTTACGTCTGTCCCTGTGTGAGAGCCTGAGTTATTATTTGTGTCTAATTCTTGCCCATAGCTTATCTTCTACCCTTACGGATGGATTTCAGTTAAACTTGGTACAGTTGTACCACTTGAAGAGTACTAGAGTCATGTAAAGTTCTGTTGGATACTTTCAAGGTCAAGGTTTCAACTGAAGGTCAAGTGACAAAATTGACCTTGTCTGGAGCATAACTTCTACATTTATTGATTAATTTCAAGGTAACTTGACACAAATGTTCCCCTTGATCAGTGCTAGTGTCTTTAGTAAAGTTCTGTTAGATACATCCAAGGTCAAGGTCACAGCTGATGATCATGTGACAAGCACTGGGGGGGGGGGTTATTCGTGTTTGTGACACATTTCTATATTTCTATTCAATACTTATATTTTGTTATACACAGAGATGATGGCCCTAGTTGTTGGTCTGATGTAGAAATGCAGCCAGCAGAAATTGCAGACCTTAATATACCAGAACATAAAGATCCAAGAGAGGTTTATTTACAAAGATTGTTTCAACCAGGGAAGTTCAGTAAACAAGATATTAGGAAGGCACTAAGTGTATGTATGATGTTAACCTATTCCTAGACAATGACGCTATTTGATACCCACATGAAAAAAAGCTTTGGAAAAGATTGAGGAAAATGAAGAAATTGCTTGTGAAAAGCGATTTCTTCATGATCCACAATGTTTTCTGCCTCAAAAGCCAAAAGGTTTTTAAAATTTCATCAAATTGAAATTACTGTCTTCAACTTCTTTAAATTTGGACTGATCTGAAATTTTCTCGTGTGGTAAATGTTTAAAACTCTGTTACAACAGAAGGTCTTGTTTGTGTATTATGCAGTCAATATAGGTACAGGGGAATCCTCTTTATTGCATCTCTGATAATTACAATTCACTGCAGTTCTACAACTGGCTTTATTTATAAACATATAAACACTGTCGTGCTGATCCCGGAGTAATTCTGTTTTAGCAGGAGGTGTGCAGGCTGATCTTTGTCTACAACTCCAACTGGTCCCTTTTAAGCTAGAGTTGTAGATAAGACAAATTTTCAAAAGAATTATCAACCCACATCATTTGTATTCAGTACTGTAAGCCCTTTGATTTTAATGAAATTCTGAAGAGTATTTTATTCAGCATGACTATGTTTGTTATTGAACAAATTCTACCAATTAATTGCAAATTCCTGTAATAATATTTGCAATAGAAATTCTCTGACAAATTGCTGTCACAGAATCTATCTGTATGTGCTGTTTTAACCTTGATATATTTGCTACTGCCAATTATAGAATCAATCAACCAATCACATTGTTTAGATTGGAAGTAAACTCTGACGTTGGTCTAAATTTTATGAGAAGATTTTCTGTTGGTTTGGCAACTTATATGTCATAACTAAAGCTTATTCAAGCTGTAGTTACAACATTTAGGTCACCAAATTAGAATTTTACTTTTTTGTTACCTGTTGCTGGCCATTAAAATTTGCAAATTGACTCTGTTTGATATTGAAGTAGGCATAGCCAGCGGAGTTTGTGGGTCAGCAATACATCAATTTAAACACTGTTTTCAACATTTCATTTTAGGAATCCATAGAGGTCAATAGAATGTGTTTACATTTTTTCAAAATTTTAGACTTGTTCAAATTCAAACAGGTAGCAGATGACATTATAAAATAGGTACTATTCTAAAAGTAACCATCCTATATGATAGAAATATTGTCAGAAAAGAAGAAATTGCTTGTTACACGCAATTTCTTCTTTTCCCAAAATGTTTTCTCATGTATAGTACCCTAGGAACATAAAAATCATGGATTGTACGGGAAAGGGTTAATTCTTATTATTGTCATATTTCATTTCTTTCAGTTACAAGTATACAGCCAAGCCTTAGATCAAACAATAGGAGATGCAGGTCTTGGTGTGACCACATTGAAGCAGGATGTTACAATAGCTGTAGATGAGGAGGTATTTCCTTGATTTATACTTAGATCTTGTTAAGTTGAATTAATGAGAAGTAGATGGATAGTGTATTTGCTGCTCATGTGCAGTCTGATCTTAGTTAATACTACCTTACTATTCGGGAGTATGCAAGGATATTACATATTTATGAATTACTTGTATCTAACAAGTTGATCTAATAGTGATAAAAATATCACAAGTACTTTTAAAAATTGGTGTCTATCTATGAATCCTGTTTAACTTTTCTTATTCCCACCCTATCCCACATTGTAGCGCCTCTCATAAAAAAAGCTCTGGGAAACATTGTTGAAAATAAAGAAGTTTTTATAAGCTTTTATCTTCACCTATATTATTTTCAAACCCAGACAGCAAATATTTTAAAATTGCATCACCTGAAATTTGTTGTCTTGAATTTCTTCGAATTAGGACCTGACTAAAAAAGTTGTCTTCAAGTAATGGAGTTAAATTCCGAATTTAGATATAAACAGATTGGTAATCAAATTTTATGAAAGGAGGTAGAGTAAACATTTTGAAAATATAGGTCACAGGGTTCTCCCCAGAATTTTTTGAAGGCGTAGTGGCAAATGCGCTGCATGTTGTCAGTTATCATATGGTATGACTATACATAATAAAGGTCATTAAAAGTGCTTTTAGCTTGTTTATTAATATCTTGATTTTTATTGAGTTTTATTCTTGAATAATATGCTTCAACCTTTTAATTATTATATCTTTATTTCTCTACTCTTAGGCTGATTTTGATAGCAATCAATTGTGACATTACTCAGCTTATTTTGCCTCTCTATCCTATTTGTTAGAAAGGGCACTAAATTGTCCCATTAAAAAGGGATGTGAAAAGGAAAGAAAATGAAAGAATATATCCAAAAGCCATAAAAATACAGCGAGTCAAATAAAATCAAGGTATCAATTGGTCAAATGAAAGAATAAATCACAAAGTCTCAAAGGAATGAGTAAAAAAAGGTGTCACCTGCTTGTCTGTTGGATAGGAATATCTTTTCATGCTTGGCCATTTTAACCCTTGTCATGCTGAACCCGGAATGTTCCGGTTTTGGCAGGAGGAGAAGACTAAGATCAGACTGCACATAAGTGCAGGCTGATCTTAGTCTACACCTCATGCTTATACTTTTCCTATCAGAGTTGTCTATGAAGTTGATTTCTTAAAGAAATGTTGATTTTTGAACAACAAGTTCAATCAGTCCTTTCAGTCCTTTCAGTCCTTTGACTTTACAGCAATTCAGTAAGTTAATTTATACAGCATGACAAGGGTTAACAAGTCTGTCCAAAAATCCTATCCTTGAGGACTCTTTAAAAAAAGCATGGAGTGTTGGATTGAGAAAATGCCCTTCTTCAGAAAAATATAGAAATTATTTTCAGTATTTTCAAAAATGTATTTATAAGATTACTGTCTGAAATACCTGGTTTCATCTTCAAATTTTGCATCTCAAAGAGCTCAACCAGATTCTCTGTGTCAAATTTGAAAGGTTCATTATTTGCCCATTCAGAATCCTTTGACTGTCTGACACTATAACTATTCTTCTAACAGTACTTTCAGCTCTTTGATTTCAATAAGTTAATCAAAAATGTAGTATATATCAGCAGTGCCAAATCTTAGCCAAATTCTTAAATTATAAAATGAAACTTGATCAGATTCATAAACCCAAGTGTCCTTACTCTTCTCTTCTTCAAGTGATTTCAGCACTTTGATTTTCAAAAGTTTTTTGTTTTTCAGAATCTTATAGAGTGAATTATCTTTTCCTGATTCTAAATAATTATTAAACCATTACTTTTGATAAAAAGAAAACCTAATTGGTCTAAGGCATTCTTTTCTTGAAGTGCTTTCAGCACTTTGATTTTTATGGGGTATTATTTCTTTATAAGCAAAGATCATGAGAGGGCAAGATATCATTACATGATTACTAAAATTACAGTAATACTTTTAATCAAAATTTAAAAACATTTTTTTTTTTTTTTTTTACAAAGGGGTTGAACAAACCAGGGTACGAATGTGTGAGATAATACCCTCCATGTTGGATAAAAAATAAACGGGCTTAATCAGAAAGATACATGTATGTAATCATTAAAGTGGGTTGAAAACAAGCGCTAAGTATAATTAGGATGGCTTATGTACCAATCTGTCTTTATTATTTCGGCAAATTCTCGTAAAGAAAAAGATCGCGAAAATGGCATGTTTCAGTGATCAGTGTATAAAATAAACTGACCAAATTAATCTTTCCTTCCAAAAATTATATTTCAAACCACTGTGGCTTTAGTTTGATAGTTGTCACATCAAATAACCACATATTTTACTTCTGCAAATCTCAGCCGAAGTGACAATTTTCCGAAACTGGGTCGCCATTTTGAATTCATTGTTTACATATTGGTACCTATCATCCTTGGTGACTGAAAGCACGGTACCAGTGGTAAACGCGAGAAAAAAATCAATAATCACCAATTAGTAAGAGTGTAAGGGTCTTATCAATAAAGGTGTTACGTAATATACGGTAAACAACACTATAGATAAAGAGCCTGTCGTGTCCACGCTTCTGCAAGCAATTTGAGTGGCTTGCTTGACCCTTTCTTCAGCCAGAAATTAAGCTGTATCGGTGACCAAATTTACGCGTATCGGCGATCTGAAGGAGTATCGGCAAACTCTCTTAATTTATGAAGGCGTATCGGGGCCGATACGCCATAAAGGCCTGGGGAGAACCCTGGGTCAAGTGTGATAGAACTAAAATGTAGTAACTTTTCTGCAAAAACGAAATTTCTGTGTCGCAATCTTGATATTTTTTTTTTATTTTTTTTGAGTTGAGACCATCCTGGAACTATGTAAAACAAACATTTAGAAAAGAGGTCAAAATTGAGCAGGATTCAACTAGAGATTAGAATTGAAAATAAAAACTTATTAACCCTTTACAAGATGACAAGACTTTAGACAGGTCCAAATTCATAAAGTTGCAAACAATAATTCAAAGTTAATGAAATTTTAAAAATCTTTATCCCTCAGGAAGAAGACATTGTTGGAAATGAATTATTATAACTGTCTATTTTCCAAAATCTTTTCTAAAGTTCCTTTTTTTAAGAGGCTCAAACACCGGAATTGTATGGGAATAGGTTATATTAGAATGGACACTGATATTGCAGGAAATCTACTCAGAGAAAAAAGTTTCTACTTCAGTCAGCCAGTTTAGTTTACGCAATCTGATCAGTCGCTAATTTTCACCCTTCCAAGATTGTCCCTTTTTACATGACAGGTTGCATGTCTGAAAAATTCTAAACATTTTTGTTGTCAGATTCGCCGCAGTGTAGCTGACTATGAGATGCAGGAAGAAGACTATTATCAGTTACAGCTAGAACAATGGACCAAGTTCTTCTCGTGTTGTATACAGTACCATGAGGTAAAGGGCAAAATTTAACCCATTACCAGATTGCAAAATTTTGAACTTGGCCAAGTTAAGAGAAGTTGCAAAAAAGAATAGAAAAACGATGATATTTTTTTTTTGTGTGCATTTGGGTTAGTCTGTCTGTCTGTCCGTCCGTCTGTCTGTAGCTTTTTCATGTCCACTCAATTTTTAGCAACTATTGGACGGATTTTATTCAAACTTCACTGATAAAATCAATATCAAGCAGAGATGTGCATATTCTATTTTGGTTACAGTTCATTGATTTTTGACGGAGTTATGGCCCTTTGGTAAAAAATAATGTCTGCTAAATTTCTCAGCATCCATCTGACGGATTTGATTCAAATTTCACAGAAAGACTCAGCATATGTCAGACATGTGCCTATCCTATTTTGGTTATGGTCCATTGACTTTTGACTGATTTATAGCCCTTTAGTTAAAAAGTCCACTTTCTGTTACAGTCCTTTGGATGATAGCACTTGTATATGGACAAGCGCTGCTAGGGGGTTTTAGTCTGCTTTGCGACAATTTCTAGTTTCTTCTTGTTTTCACAATATTCTCAAGATTTCTCTTTTTCTGGGCTTTTAAAACAGAAGTTTTGATTAGGTATTGTAAAATTTACCACTGTTTTCTTAACCCTTGTTATAATGAATAAATCCTTTTCCTGAAAAATCAAAGGCCTTAAAGCTTTGGAATCGATTGTTGTCAATATTTATTTGAAAATTCTTTTAAAAAAACCCCAACAACTCAAGCTTGGAAGTGATGTATGTCTAAGGTAATCAGGTTTATTCCCTATGTCTAAGGTAATCAGATTTAATCCCCTTTATCTGTAAGAATGGGACATTGTGTTTTACTGAGGACTGCTTATCTGCAAATTGTAAACTTAAAGTAAAAACTTAACATTTTTCTCTTATTCAAACATTGTTGCAGATACATAGCCCATATTTCAGATAAAGGTTCCTTGCATTGAATGGCATCACTAGGTAATGAAGTCAATCCCTGCTTTTTAAGGAACTATGATTTTACAATTGATAAAACGTAAAAATTATTGTTGAAAAGAAGAAATTGCTTATTGCAAGCAATTTCTTTTTATTCACAATATTTTCTACCCTACAGAATAGATATTTTTCAAATTAAATCTGCTTTAAATTTTTGTCTGCAAAACCCTTGGAATTAGACAGATCGTAAATTTTGTAAAACAGGAAAGGATTAAGTCAATATCTATCTATCTAAGCCATTTTTCACAAAATCACACTTTTTATGCCTCCAAAGGGAGGCATATAGTAATCAAACTGTCCGTCTGTCAGTCCGTCTGTCCGTCCCGATTTCATGTCCACTCTGTAACTTCTACATGCAACAGTGGATTTCAATATAACTTTGCACAACTGTTCACTGCTATAAGACAAGGTGTTGCTAAAAAGACCCAGGTTCCTATCTCAAAGAACAAGGTCGCAATTTTGGTTCAAAGGTCAAAAATGGGGACTTTTTGTCATGTCTGCTCTGTAACTTCTATAATCATGCACGCAGGTACAAGTTTCTTTCATCCAAATGTTCACCACCTTTAGACAATGTGTTGCAAAAAAGACCCAGGTTCCTATCTCAAAGGTCAAAGTCATAAACTGGGGTCAAAGGTCAAAAATTGGCACTTTTTGCTGTGTCTGCTCTTTAAATTCTATAATCATGCACGCAGGTACAAATTTCTTTCATACAAATGTTAACCACCTTTAGGCAATGTGTTGCAAAAAAGATTCAGGTTCCTATCTCAAAGGTCAAGGTCACAATCTGCGGTCAAAGGTAAAAAATGGGAACTTTTTGCAGTGTCCCCTCTGTAACTTCTATAATCATGCACGCAGGTACAAATTTCTTTCATACAAATGTTAACCACCTTCAGACAACGTGTCGCGAAAAAGACCCAGGTTCCTATCTCAAAGAACAAGGTCGCAATTTTGGTTCAAAGGTCAAAAATGGGGACTTTTTGTCGTGTCTGCTCTGTAACTTCTATAATCATGCACGCAGGTACAAGTTTCCTTCATTCAAATGTTCACCACCTTTAGACAATGTGTTGCAAAAAAGACCCAGGTTCCTATCTCAAAGGTCAAAGTCATAAACTGGGGTCAAAGGTCAAAAATTGGCACTTTTTGCCGTGTCTGCTCTGTAAATTCTATAATCATGCACGCAGGTACAAATTTCTTTCATACAAATGTTAACCACCTTAGGCAATGTGTTGCAAAAAAGATTCAGGTTCCTATCTCAAAGGTCAAGGTCACAATCTGCGGTCAAAGGTAAAAAATGGGAACTTTTTGCAGTGTCCCCTCTGTAACTTCTATAATCATGCACGCAGGTACAAATTTCTTTCATACAAATGTTAACCACCTTCAGACAACGTGTCGCGAAAAAGTCCCAGGTTCCTATCTCAAAGGTTAAGGTCACAATCTGCAGTCAAAGGGGCGTCCAGAATGGTTAAATTGTATTTACTTTCTTATTCTTTAATGGATTGCTTCCATATTTGGACAGATGCTTAATTGGGTGGACCACTTTACATGACCTTGACCCAGTGACCTTGAACTTTGACCTACTTTTGACCTCAGAAAAATCCGTCCAAAATGCATTTCTTGATTTGATTCTGTATTTATAGAAATTATTATATGTATTAAAATTTCATTTATTAAAAACCCAGACGTATAGATCACAAATGCATGTGGTTGTCTTTACAAAACAAATAAAAGTGCCACATGCTTGACCCTGTCCTTTTGGGGCATTTGTCACATGACTGTGACCAGCTCTTGTTAATTCTCTGTAGTGAAAAGTGAAAAGAATATACTCATTTGTTTTAAAATGAACACTAATTAATTGTAATACACTAAAAAAGAAAAGTTGAGTTTTTATTAATACAGGTCGGAGGAAAACTGAAAGGATTGTTTGCAGACAGTGAGACAGGCCTAATAGTCTTGGTTAGAAAGGTAGGCAAATATGTTTTAATACCCTAGATAGGAAAGCAAAGAGCTGATAAAATTAAGTGCTAGATAATAACATGAAAGATTCAGGGCAGATACAATAAGTATGTTATAAAAACATTTAAAATTGCAGGGTCATATTAATTTACCATTGTCTGTCAGTCCTTCTGTCAAGATTTAAGTTATCTCCCACTGTTAAAATTGTATCATTTTGTTGGCATATGGCTTTTGCAAACATGTTATTTTGTCTAAATTTTTCATCTTGTGCAGTTTTCAATCCATTCAATTTGATATTCTGATCCTTATCTTCTTTAAGCACTCTAAGACTAAATACTTACTCACAGCTTCTTTATATGATCATCAAATTTTAGATGTCCTTAGTAGCTTCTCATTATATGTTTTCCATGCTTGTTTTGTTAAAAAAGCAAAGCACAGGCTCCAATTTGTTTTCTTGTCTGAAACATCTTTGTGTTATATACCGACTGAATATCCTTATAATATACCTTCTTCATTGTATGCGTACAAAATTAGACTTGACTAAAAAAAATTGTATCATATGTGTACTGAACTGATATAATATGGTTAGATGATGTCATCTTACCGTAAAAAAGATGTAATGCCAAGATTAATGTTATGATTTAAAAAGAGAGATTTCTTAAGCTTCTTTTCATCTTTCGTCAAAATACCTTTGATATTTAATAAATGAAATACTATGATGTAGTAGTGATACAAAACTTTGTATTGGATTTGGGCCACATAGGAAAAGTTTTTTAATTTACTATTTCAAAAGTTACCTATAAGATTTTGCCGTACTTCAACATTTCAGGGTTGTGTGACTTATTTAAGACCATGTGATCGGCTGGAAGAGCTATACTTCAGTAGCATTAGAGTGGACCCTTCTTCTGTCATTGATATTGATGGTAAGTATGCCCACCACCTCCCATATGATTAGTCCAAGAAAAAATGATCAGATGCAGCATAGGTCAATTGGAGTTAGCATTTCAAGATAAAGTGCATTCTACATTTGCATGATCGGTCAAATTCTTATTTTGCTTCAAAATTGTCGTTTTACCCAATAAAAAACAACAAAACTTTAGACTGGTCCAAATTCAAATATGTTGCAGGCGAAAATTTTAAGCAGATGAAATTTTAAAAATCTTTGCTGTTTGGGGTAGAAAACATTATGGACAAAGAAGAATTGTTTGTAACAAGCAATTTCTTCATTTTGAATTATATTTTCAAAAGCCTTTTGTTTGAGGTGTCAAAAGAGTGATTTTGTAAGAATGGGTTCAAAAAGTTAATCTTATTGTGATATAAGGATTCTGAGAAATAAATAGATTTGAATGTTAATATTTTGTACAATGCTATAGATAGAAGGGGTAATATTTATTATTGATTTAAATATCTCAATATT
The DNA here is from genome assembly GCA_946902895.1 of Fragum fragum. NCBI lineage: Eukaryota > Metazoa > Mollusca > Bivalvia > Cardiida > Cardiidae > Fragum > Fragum fragum. Next base: position 27,460,515 of record OX336375.1, read on the forward strand.
GACTTTGTGTACGTAACCCTTTGTTGTTTGTACTTACTGTAATCCTATTGTCAAGATAACTGGCCAACTGAGCTCCAACAGTGTGTTCCACTTTAGTATTAAACATATTGTATAGGCTGTAGATACAACATTTGAGTTGCCAAACCAACAGAGATGCTTCACAAAAATGTTGGCCAATGTCAGAGTTCAAAGTTCACTACCTGTCTAAATGAAAAATTTAAATGATTTATTCTTTGATTGACAACTGTGTTCCATCTGTTGAAATGATTACACACAACATAGGTTTTATAGAGAAATAAAGCTTTAGTATGGTGATTCCCCCTCTTACTTATAAGATACATTTATTGGAGGGGATTGAAATTGGACTTGACAGAAAAAAAATCTGTATTAGCCATGTACTGAATTGATACAGATTTTGTTAGATGAATATCGTTTTCTAATGAAAATGATGTCATGCTATAAAAACGTGATTAAGATTTAAAGAAAAAAATCATTCTAGACAAGTTTCTTGAACTTTTTTCCTGATAAAGCCAAAGTTCATTCGTATTTATAAATAGAATACATACTGGGGTGTAGCATTGATACAAAACTTTATATTGGATACTCTGCCTGAAGAAATAATTGATATTTCATGAGACTGATATCCAAATTTACCTATGCAACTTTGATTGCAGCACAAGGTTTTATTCGACAACTATGATATAACATTCCTTATTATACCCCCACCTACAAAGTAGAGGGGGAAATATTGGTTTCACCATGTTTGTCTGTCTGTCTGTTCACAGCATTTTCGTTTCCATCCACAAACTCAAGAACCATTTGATCCTGCAACCTTGAAACTTCATACAATTTTGCCAATGACTCGAAGACGTGCCCTGTTGTTTTTAGAACACAAGGTCAAGGTCACAATTGAACTTTGCTTTAAAATCATTTCCCTGCTTTTACTCATGAGCCATTTGACCTCAGACTTTGAAACTTCATACACATGTCCATGACCATAGGAGGTGCCCTATTGTTTTGGGGTCATATAGGTCAAAGGTCAAGGTTACAATTGAACTTTATGGTTAAGTTAGATCTAAGGTCAACTGTGCTACCTGAGTGACAAAGCACTGTTTGGGGTACTAGTAAGTTTTGTGACAAATCTAGTTTATCTTGACTTCTTGTAGCAGAAAATTAATCGAAGAATGTTCAAGCAATCTGTCAACTGATGCATTTAGTAATTAAGTTGAAAATTTGAGGAAATTCTAACTTTTTGTATTTCTTGGAGAAATCAAGAGACCAAAGTTAAAAGAATGGCCTACACAATTACTCATGAATATTTTGAGATTGATGTAAAAAGATTAACCTATTACCAGACGACAACATTTTAGAATTTTTTTAGTTTATAAGGTTTAAAGAATGTTTGCCCCTTGGGGTCAAAAACATTATTTAAAATTAAGAAATTGCTTATCTCTCATTACATGATTATCCACAATGTTTCCCACAGCTATTTTTCTTGGAGTATCAAAAGGCATGATTGTGTGGGAATGGGCTGAAGATCTAGAATCTTAGTGTTGGGGGTAACCATTGGCATTTAATTGTTTTACTAACAAAAGAAACAATACATGAATCGTGAATGAAAGATTGTATCATTTCTTGAGAAAAGGTTCAGATGTGTGATAAAATGTTAGCTTGATTACCCTGCAAACAAATTGATCGTGTAGAAATTAAATTGGCCCATAAACAAAATCTTCAAACTATGTACTAAGATGGGTTCAGTCACATTTCTTATCTTTGCTTTTGTTGGCCTAATCCCAAAAAACTTGAATGTTCATGAAATCCTCCTAAGATGTCTCCAACTCTTCTGCTTTCACTTTTGGATTGTTTTATTGCTAAACCAACCCCTTTTGTGTGACATTACTTGTTTAATTCATTCCATCACAATGTCACTTTTTGACGCCCCCATGGGAAAAAACTTTGGAAAACATTGTTGAAATTGACCATATTGCTTGTATCAAGTTATTTCTTCATTTTAAACAATGTTTTCTACTCATAAAGGTACAAAAATCTAAAATTTCGTAAACTTTAAAAATTTTCGCCTGCAACTCCTTTCAATTTGGAATAGTCTAAAATTTTACTGTCTGTTAATGGGTTAAACCGTTAATAAACTAATGAGATAAAAAAGAAATAAACTATATCGATAAAAAAAGCACCTTTCAAATTTCACATCCAAGACTGATGAGAGCATGGTAAAATGTGTGTTGTTTCTTTTGTGAGTAAGTATACTACAGTTAATGAGATTCCTTTATTCACATTTCAGATAATCAAAAAAGGCAAGAGATTTGGTTCCTGTTTGAGGCCCTCCAGTCTATCAACATGGAGATATCAGATGACATAGCTAATCAGTTTGAACATGAACTATCCAGTACTCCCAGTCCGGATGGTATAGCTGGTCAACTGGTTGATAGCTTGGTAATGGAACATCAGTGAGTAGACTAAAGAGTTATTTCAAACTATTTGTGTTCATAAATCAAAAGGCAATTAAAGTAGCTTTTTGACAACCCTAAGAGATATCGTAAAAAACAAGTTTAATCCATTCCCTCTCAATCGGGCTTTTACATATATGTCAAAAAAATCTTAGAAATACATTGTGGACAGTAAGGTAATGGATTGGAAAAGCAATATCTTAATTGCCAACAAAATCTTCTATCATGTAAACAAAACAAAGACTTCTTTAAATTTCACTGAATTTACATTGTTGTCTGAACATCTCTCATGTTTCATGTTAACCAGATAAGATATTTTCCTCTGGTTGTGTATTATTTATGAACTATTCAGCAAACTCAGTCCTGAGTGTAAAGTAGATGAACTTATAGTGGATATAGACCATAGTAAGAATTTGGTTGATTAGTGTTTAGATATAGACTATGTTTAAACTTGCTTGATGGAACATCAGTGAGTAGATATGGATTATGGCTTAAACTTGCTTGATGGAATGTCACTGAGTAGATACAGTCTAGATTTAAAACTTGCTTATTGAAACATCAGTGATTAGATATAGACTTTACTTAAAACTTGCTTGATGGGACATCATTTATTAGATATAGACTATGTTTAAACTTGCTTGATGAAACAACATTAAGTAGATATAGACAATGGTTAAAGTTTGGTTGATGGAACATCAGTGAATAGATATAGACTATAGTTAAAACTTGCTGGATTCAACATGAGTAGATATAGACTATAGCTAAAATTTGCTTGATGGAACATCAGTGAATAGGTGTTGACTATAGTTAAAACTTGCTTGATTCATCATGAGTAGATATAGACTATAGTTAAAATTTGCTTGATGAAATATCAGTGAGTAGATATAGACTAGATTTAAAACTTGCTTAATGAGACATCAGTGAGTAGATATAAACTTTAGTTAAAACTTGCTTGATGGAATATCAGTGAGTAGACAACAAAACAACAGTTGGATCAATAGCTATTGAGCACTCCAAATTTTAACCCATTACCACACAATCATACATTTTTCCACACTGAAGAAAAATAGCTTTGGAAAACATTGAGATAAAAGGAGAAATTGCTTATAACAAGCAATTTCTTCTTTTCTCACAATGTTTTCTACTTATATGGCCCTTATTCTCTGATTTAAACTTACCTTGTTTTGTCGTCTACAACCTTTTTGAATTTGGACCAGTCTAACACTGCTGTTTGGGAATGAGTTAAACCATTTTCACACATTCTTGATTTTTTATGCCCTGAAGAAGAATGTATTGGAAGACATTGTGGAAATGAAGAAATAACTTTTTTCATGTAATTTATTCATTTCAGAGGATGTTTTTTGGGGGTATCAATCACTCTCGATAGTGTCTATTTTGTAAAGGATCAACTTGATTTTATTATGAAGGGTAAATACAAAACTGATTCTATGTGTTAGTATGATTAACTTGTTACAGGCTGGAAGAACAGTCTGCAGACAGAGTTTCTATAGCCTGCCATTTAAGACTTATCAATCATCTACCTACGATAATAAGTCTGACTCTCAGAGCTTTAGATTTGTCTCCCCCAACAGAAGAAGAACAATTTATGGAAGAGGATGGAGGTAAGAAGCTTGTTTACAAAACACATAACAGTAAACAAAAATAAACAACTCTTTTATAAACATAAGTTGCTAATTAACTAAATTCAAGACTCTCCCATTAAATGGAGTTAATAAACCACAAATATCACCAATAGTAAGAATTCCAAGCAATAGGACTCTTTTAATTAATATTTGGCTAATGCCTTTTTCAGAATGGACAGTATTTTTAAAGACTATGTAACATTCATTATCTTAGACATCAACATTCAAAATCCACAAATAACTTATTCCAAAATCCACAAAAGAAAATAGTTGCCTGAATTAACTTCTACTCTTGTTTTTTCAACCCAAGTTAAATCCCATGACAAGCACAGGTAACAAATAAGGTTGACAATTTCTAATCATGATTGTCCAATTTTAAGTATTCAATAAATAATGAATCCAAACTCAATAAGGGTTTTTATCATGTAATCAAGTATCTGGTAATTTTATTTTTGGGGCATGTATATCCAATTAGTGTCACCCTTTAAATTTGAATATATGCTTTATGGTATGATTTTACTGGTTGCTTTAGGTAGATTCAAAATAGTGCACTGCAGCACATATCCTTTCCGACTTTTGTCTCTCACCAATGGGTTGATAATCGTAAACCTAGGTGGGATAGCAGCCGGCAAGGAAAGGATGTAGTGGTAGTGCTGGTGCGAGAAATACTAGGAATCCATTGTTAGGTGCTCCAGCTGCAGATATGACTGAAATACTGTTGAAATTGGCGTTAAACCCCATTCAATTAATCAAATCAAAATAGTGCAACATATGAAGTACATATTGAGTTTAGTTGTTTTATTTTGCAATAGTTTAGTGCTTTAATTACAGGGGCTTGCAACCACTAACAAAGAACAAAAAAATCTTTCCGTCAAAAATTGGTCTTGATAGCTTGGTGACCATATATCTGGGTTGGTAAATAGAGGGGGTTTTACTGTTTAAATAATACAGTAAAACCTCGGTAGTTCGTAGCACAAGGGACCGAGGAAATATATACGAATTAAGCGTAGTACGAACAAAACGGAGGGCAAGAGGTCGGCTGTTTGAGAAACACGGAATCTAACATGGTCTGTTCTGTTCCTTATTTAGGAATTGATTCTAAATTGGTTATTTTTTCTAAACAAGACCCGTAGATATTAATTGAGAAAAATATAAATTAATAATTACTCATCTTGTATCTTTATGCTTTTACCTCTGTATTAACTTTTAGCATTTTTTAAACACAGTTATTGTATCAAATGATAGACTCCGTCAGAGTGATTTCCCTTTACAAAACATTGGATCAAATCACTCTGAGTATTCTATCATTGAATCATAAAATTAAGCACCGACGAATGTGAAGTAAGCAACCGCAGAATAGAATATAATGGTTAGAATTTCTAAAAACACTGATGCCAATGGGGGTGCGTCAATTTTAAGTAAAATTTCGGCGATAATTACGGAATTTTTATTCGATTAATTACCCACCTTGCAATTCAAACAGGCCCTTTTAACTAAAGGTACTTGATAACACAATATTTATCATATAGATCCGCAGGTGTGAAAATCAAGGTAAGTGGAGATTGGTGACAATTAGTTTATCACACCTACAATTAAACATAGGAGTTTGTGCTATAATCATACTTTCGGGACTTGAAATGGCCTACAAACTACGATCCACTGACGTTCGAATTAACGAGGTTCTACTGTAATTCATATCAGATTTATTTTTATGCATTATAGATTCATCATTTGCTAAGACAGAATGTTCTGCTGTATTATTTCAGAGAGGAATGCTACAAGACACATGAGTTTGAACAAGTTGTTCACTAGTAAAGTTGGCAGTGAAATTCTTTCAACATGTGTAGAACAATTTTCACAGACAAGGTTTAACTTATTGAGGGATATATACCTGTTACAGCTATTTGCGATCAGGCTTGGAGATCAGGTAAGGGCTATTTTTTAAACCATTACCAGATGACATCAGTCTGGCCAAAACAGAAAGAAGCTTCAGATCACAACTTTAATCCATTACCAGAAGGCAAAATTTTTTACTCGTCCAGATTAATCAGAGTTGCAGACTTTAATTTAAAGTTTATAGAATTATAGATTTTTCAACTTTCTGTGTAGAAAACATTGATGAAAATCAAGAAATTTCTTGTTACGAGCAATTTCTTCATTTTACACAATGTTTTCCCAATTGTTTTTCTTGAGGGGCTTCGAAAAGCATCATTGTGTGGGAATGGATTAAGTTGTTCAAATTCTAAAGGTCTTTGTCTTTTGGGGTAGAAAACAGTGTGGATACTGAAGAAATCACTTGTTATAAACAATATCTTCATTTTCAACCATGTTTTCTCAAGCTTCTTTCTTTTAGAGGCGTCAAAATTTGAATTAGATGGGAATGGGTTAATTCATTTAGATTTGGCTGCGATACATTGACTCTTATGGATGATTATTGAAGAATAGAAAAGACAAAGACATTGTAATATCTTTGTTTTTACTCAAGATATTAACTCGAAGCCTAGCATGTGTGTTCACAATCCTAAGAGCAATATATAACATAATGGGGTTAATTGTAGAAGAAATGTTGTAGGAATTGTGCCCCTATTTGACTTAATATTTTTCAGTATCTAATACCTGCAACTAAGTCTTGGTAGTGACATGTGATTGTCTTGTTTATGAATGTTTAAGGTCCTTTTCCAAGTTATTTCAGAGCTGCCCTTGCGTAATCCAGGAGGCACAGGAAAAAGTGAAAATTTGAATTCTTACAACTGAAAGATTATTTAAAGTGACATTAAAATTAACAGCAATTGCGTGTATTATGGCTAAATCTTGTTTTCACTTAATAAATTTCAGGTTGGAGTAAATGGAGATGCAAGTTTAACAATAAGGAATGAGCTGTTGCCATTGACTGAGAGGTTTCTACGTTCGTATATGTTGATTAAATGGTCGGCTCAGACTCTAGCAGTCTGTCCTGAAGCAACAGCCTTGTAAGTTTAACCCATTCCCACACAATGACGCTTTTAGACGCCCATGAAGACAAAAGATTTGGAAAAAATTGCAGACAATGAAGAATTCCTTGTTACAAGCAATTTCTTCATTATCCACAATGTTTTCTACCCCAACATGCAAATATCTTAAAATTTCATGAACTTGAAATTGTTGTCTGCAACTTCTTTCAATTTGGACCAGTCTAAAAAAATTGTGTGGTAATATGCTAATAACCTTGTTATAACCCTCTCTTGAATTTTGTCATCTGATAATGAGTTTATGGTTTAAGTTTCTGATAGCTAGATATACCCATAACCAGCAACTTCTCTTTTTGTTGAGCCCCCTTGTGGTGAGCAAGACATAGTTGTCACTATTACAAGTCGGTGTATGTGTGTTAGTTAGAATTTGTCCGGACAATTTATGGATGTGTAGGATAGACTATCCCTACATAATCCAGCTTTGTTTGCCCATGAAGATTTATGTTAACCCTTTCCTGTTTTTTGACTATTTAGACTGGTCCAAATTGAAAGAGGTTGCAGACAACAATGAAAATTTGATGCAATTTGAAATGAAACCATCCTATGTGGTAGAAAATATTGTGGAGAAAGAAGAAATTGCTTGTCACAAGCAATTTCTTCTTTTTCCACAATGTTTTCCCAAGTATAGTATCACACCTACGTAAAATCCCGTATTTGAACGGGAAAAGGTTAAAGAACATTCTTGTGAGAAGGAGAAATTTCTTAAAACAAGCAATATTTTACCCTATGTAGATTAATCTGCTTTGAAATGTGGTCTTTAAGTTCTATGAATTTGTACTAGTCCAAATTTTTGTTGTTTAGAAACGCGTTAAGGAAATAAATTTTGAAATACTTCTTGTTTGTTTTTTTACAGTGAAGCAAATGTTCGACAACTAGCTATGTTAGAAATTACAGATTCACCCTGTTCCACCCTGAACCAGACAATGGCTGGCTCACTGATACAAAAACTTGGTAAGTTGTCCAGTTTAAACCCCATTACCACACAATGACTTTTTTGACAACCCTCAAGGAAAGGCTATGGAAAACATAGTGGAAAATGAAAAAAATTGCTTGTACCAAGCAATTTCTTCATAATCAACAATGGTTTCTGCCTCAAGAGACAAAGGATCTGAAAATTTCAAAAACTTGAAATTGTTGTCTGAAACATCTTTCAATTTGCACTTGTCTAAAATTTTCCCAAGTGGTTAATGTTTAACGTATTATCAGATGACTAAATTTTAGATTGGTTGAGCACCTGTGGGGTGCCAGGCATTTTTCTGAAAATTTCGGTATTTATGATACAAATTTGATGTTTTGTCTGTAACAGAGTTTGCAAATAATCAATGAAGTTACAAGCAATTTCCTCCTGCACACAATGTTGTTTTCTAAAGCTTTTTTCTTGAGTGGCGGGATTGTGGTGTGGGAACATATCAAAGGTATTACTATAGGTGTCGGCTCATTTTCCTTGCTTTAATTTTATTGTAATATTACTCTTGTAATATCAAAAGTATTCACATGAGGTCCAGGGTTCAATCCCTGGTTGTGGCAAATATCTTTTCTGACATCTGGGATGAGCAGCTGGAGGCTCGGAAAGGATGTAGTGGTAGTACTGGTGTGAGAAATACCAGGAATCCATTGATAGGTACAGTATTCGCCACAATATGACTCAAATACTGTTTAAAGTGGCGTTAAACCCAATTCAATCAACCAAAACTATTCAATGAGTTTATTTCACACCTGGGTGGCACATCATATCATTATTTAATTGATCATTCACCTTTCAGAACACAGCGGACCCAGTCTAATGGAACTGTTTATACAAGGATGCGGTGGGGATAGAGCAAGGACCATTCTGGCAGGTGTAGGAGGATTGGACGTCTCTACTGAATCATTATGGTCTACTGGATTGCTCGAAATCGTGAAAACTCTTGCTAAAATTGTGTATCCTTTTTAACTTTACTTGCCTTAATTTTACCCTAGAGTTTGAAGCTTAGATGAAAATGTTCGCAAAACAAAGTTAAACCATTCCAACACAATTGACACAAATGCAGTTGACAACCTTTAGTTCATAAAATTTTAAGAATTGTAGTCATTTGGGGTAGTAAATTTTGTAGGATAAGTTGAAATTGCTTTTTATGCCTCCACATGGATAAGATCAGTTGTGCGTTTTTATGCCCCGACCTCTTCCTGGGGGGGGGGGGACATATAGATTTGCCTTTAACCTGTCCGTACTCCCTTCCTTCCGTCCGTCCTGAAATTGTCCAGGGTATATCTTTGAAAGTGTAATAGCTATCAACTTGAAACTTCAAAGATGGATAGACCTCATTGAGGAGAAGTGCAGTGCACAAGAACCACAACTCTTGCTTGCATAATTTTGGAATAATTGCCCTTTGTTATTTTAAAGACTTACATTTTGTCCGGGGCATATCTCTGAAAGTATAATAGCTATCATTTGAAACTTCACAGGTGGATAGACCTCAATGAGGAGAAGTGCAGTGCACAAAGACCACAACTTTTGCTTGCATAATTTTGGAGTTATTGCCCTTTGTTATTTTAAATACTTACATTTTGTCCGGGGCATATCTCTGAAAGTATAATAGCTATCAACTTGAAACTTCATAGTTGGATAGACCTCATTGAGGAGAAGTGCAGTGCACAAGAACCCCAACTCTTGCTTGCATAGTTTTGGAGTTATTGCTCTTTGTTATTATCAAAGTTACCTGTGGGGGCATCTGTGTCCAATGTCCATCTAGCTGTCAGCCTTTGAGAAGTGTTAATGCAAAAACTTAACAAGTTGCTGTTATCCAAAATATTGTTCATGATATATAGTTCATATTCAGGACATAGATCCTTTGCATTGGTAGGCATCTGTTGCTTGTAAGGTAAAGTTAATCCATTAAGACAACTTATCAAGGCCAACTAAGCACAAAAACTTAGGATTTTTGTTGTAAGGTCAAATACATCAATGAAGGTCAAGGTCACTTTTCAAGGTCAGGGGGCATGATGTTTCACAAGCACATTTTATTACGAGCATTTTTTTCTTTTTCCACAAAATTTTCCAGAACCTTTTTCTTGAGGATTGTTAAAAAGCAGGAATGGGTTATACAAAAAATCTTCTCCATAGCTTTATCAACCTATTCCATACAACAAAAATTTAGACTGATAACCAACTTTTCCATTTCTCACAATGTTTTCAGTAACATTATTTCTTTTGGGTGTCATAAAGTGTGATTGTGTAGAAATTGGTTATGCCAAGGTGATTAATAGAATGTTTTTGTCAACTGTACATGCTAGGCATTCCTTAACTTTACATCCAGCTGGCCTTTGAGTGATAATTTCCTGTTCCCAGAGTTTTTAGCCAGCAGTTGTCAATATGTCCCTTTACAAGATTATGTCACACTGACGAGTAACTGGTGTGCCTTCAACATAGCTTCTAGATGTTTTATACAGGGATTAGGATATATTCATTCTGAGTAAGTTTGTTCAGTGGAATCCTCTTAACCTATTACCACACAACAAAATTATAGACTTGTCCAATTCAAAAATAATGCACACAATAATTCTAAGTTGATGAAATTTAAGGTTTTTTTACTTTTTGAGTAGAAATAATAATGGGTGAGGAAATTGATTATTATTAGCAATTTTTTCATTTTCCACAATGTTTTCCCAATTGTCTTTCTTGAAGGGCACAAAAAGCGTTATTGTGTGGGAAAAGGATGACTTCGACTCCAATTTATGAAGATCTTTGTTGCAAATAATCAGAAATTGCTATGAAAATGTTTGTTTTATAATTCAGTTTTTAGTTTAGTCTATCAAAAATGAGCAATTTGATTGGTCGAAAAAAAATATTCATAACTCCATGATCAAAATTTTGAGCAAGCAGCGATTTTGTATGCTTCTGCACAAAATTTGTAAAGCTTTTGTTTTTTTTTCACTCGATGCTATATAATTATAAGAAATGAAGAGAATATTTTTTGTTTTCATGGCAGTATGAACCGAAAAACCTAATCACACAATGTATGAATCCGCTTCGCGCATTCACACAGTGTGATTAGGTTTTTCGGTTCATGTCTCCATGGAAACAAAAAATATTCTCTTCATCTCTTAAATAGATCTATTATTAGAGCATAAAACTAGTTGAGGCTAAGCAGTGAGATGCTGTTATCAGGTATCTGTTTCAATGGAAATTGTTAGGTTTACAATCATTTGTAATATGGTTTGTAAATGAGTCATAACATGCAATATGACATAATTTCACAGTAACAAAAACTGTTGGTTCAGGTTTAAGCTTATTTGCATGGTTATTAGTCCCCTACCAGGGAAGCCGAAGGGAACTTTAGGTTCGCACTCCTTTGGTCTCTGTAAGTCTGATATATCAGTTTCACTGACTTTTTTTTCTAAACGCTGGCAGGTATTGAACTGATTTTTGGTATGTGAGTTTGGTATTAATGAATTACAGAACAAGTTTGACCTTCATTCCAGTCTATTTATTTTGAGAATGATAGGTATGCTGGACTTAGAAAATTACTGGGAAATTACAGTTTTTCAGACTTTTTTTCTAAAGGATGTGGTAGTACTGGTGTGAGAAATACTAGGAATCCATGATTAGATGCTCCAGCCAACACGCAACAACTTAAATACTATCAGGCGTTATTTCACTACTTGGATCTTATTATAAAACAGGATATTCTGTAGTTAAAAATTGACTGTGGTCCCCCCACTAATCTGCAACTTATTTTTGTAAATATATATTCATCAACATACAAATTGTATTTACAAACATACAAAGCAAATTGTTGGTTAGAGACCTAAACTGCTTACCTTTAGCTTGAATAAGCTTTAGTTACAGCCTTTTAACCCATTCCCACTCAATGACCCTTTTAGACGCCCCCATGAATAAGAGCTTGGGGAAAACATTGTGCTAAATGAAAAAATTGCTTGTGACAAGCAATTTCTTCATTTTCCACAATGTATTCTCCCAAAAAAAAAGAAAAATCCAAAAATTCATCAGCTTTAGATTGTCGTCTGCAACTCCTTTTAATTTGGACCAGTCTATAATTTTGCCATGTGGGAATGGGTTAATTGGCAAAACCATTAATGATGCTTGACATAAATTTTGGAGACAATCATGTCAGGGCCATGGCTATAGCACAGTTGATAGCGCGTCAGACTCTCAGTCATGAGGTCTAGGGTTGTATCCCAGTCATGGCAAATATCCTTTCTGACATTTGTCTCTCACCTATAGTTGGATAATCATAAACCTAAGTGGGATGAAAAGATATGCTGAAATACTGTTCAAAGTTATGTTAAACACCATTCAGATAAACAAATCAAAGTTCACTTCCAGTCTAAATGAAGGAAATGTTTTTGATTGACCACATTGATGTGTTAATTACATAATATTTATCTTCATCTCATGACAGTGAACCAATCAAGGCAGCCCAAAGTTTCAGTATGGCTCAAGATGGAGTTATAAACGAGCACTTTTTGAGAGTCAGGTTTCTTAAGACAGAAGAAATGGACGCAAGACAGCTAGAAGTTTTGTACTATCTGAAGGTTAGAATTATATCTTCATTAATAATGTATTGTTTAAAAAACCAAGAATTTTTCCAGGTTAGATGCAAAAGGTTTAAGAAATGAAGAGAATATTTAGTTTTCATGGATGTATGAAACGATAAAACTAATCACACTGTATGAATATTTCAAGTGGATTCATACATAAGTGTAATTAGGTTTTTCATTTCATACCTCCATAAAAACAAAAAATCTTCTCTTCATTTCATATGATTTAACAACATTGAGCAAAAAAGCTAGTATTTTCCAAATTTTGATACTTTTTTGTATAGAAAGATTTTTTTCTCAGCCATTCAGAATGCTCATTTTTGATAGACGACACTAACAATTGAGTTATATGAAAATGAAAAACTGCCTGTATTTTTTCCAACCGAAGAAAAGGAGTAAAAGGCACAATTTGTGCATGTGCATTTTTTCTGTAAGAGTTATGCTTCTGTTTAACCCATTCCCCACACAAAAAATATTCCAAAGAAGTTGAAGACATCAATTTTAAGTTTGTGAATTTTAGAAATGCAATTTCTTCATTTTCCACATTGTTTTCCTGAATTAATATATGTAGGGCGTAAAAGGATTGGATTGCATGGGAATGAGTTAGATATGAGTAAGTATCAATGACAATCGAAGGCCTGCGTGAACACAAAACATGTTACTAACATGAAATGTATTTGTGTTCCATGAGGATTCCAATGGGTCACAATTAAATTAAGTGCAAGACTTTTAAATAAAGCAAGTTATAGGCAAACAAAATACATTTAAAATTTTGTCATCAAAGAGAGAGAACTTTATACATTTATCCCATATTTGGGCAATAAAGAAACAGAAGGTTTAGTTGATTAAGGTAAACCTATTTATTTTTGCATTGATTGGGAAATGAGATTTAACAAGTTGGAATAATTCCTCTCAATTCTGCTTCCTGGAAATTACTCAAGTACTTGAGCTAAACTTGAGGGCTAATGAAGAACCAAAGATCAGTGGACACTCCCTGGAATCAAACTTGGAACCTCTAGATAATAAAGCCAAAGTACCTCATGTTGGCGCACACCACAAATATATAAGGTAACCCAGCTCTGTTATATTTGTTGTAGGTGATAAAACAGTTTGAAGAGTTTGGTGCCCCTGATGTTGTGATTCAACTGGCAGAGATGGCTATCGGTGTGGCAGATGAAAATGATCCCAATTTGGTAAGAATGGAGAGTATCTGACCTACAAGTTACATAAGCAGTTGCCATGATCCGCCATAGTTGGTAGCGTATCAGACTCCTAATCTTCAATAATGGGATGTCATGGGTTCAATACCTGATAGCGGCACATATTCTTTCCGACATTTGTCTCTCACAAATGGGTTGATAACCGTAAACCTAAGTGGGATAGCAGCTTGAGGCTAGGAAAGGATGTAGTGGTAGTACTGGTGTGAGAAATTCCAGGAATCTATTGTTAGGTGCTCCAGCTGCCACGATATGACTGAAAGACTGTTAAAAGTGGCATTAAACCCCATTCAATCAATCAATAAAAGCTTTGATACCAGTACATAGATTTGAGATTATAAAACTTCGCCCTACTCAAAATTGCATGTTCTTCTTAAAAAACAATATTTTCTATCCTTCAATATAAACATTAGGACAATAAATCTTTGGGATTTATTTTGTGCCATTCCAAGAAAAATGAAAAATGTACTTGTCCGCAAGTAGAAAAGCCAATGTCTGAAAAGTCGGGCATGGCATGGCTGTTTTCTTAGAAAACCTGATGATTTACCATGACCTTGTATCGGCTGTTGTTCTAGTCATTGTCCTCAATGTTGTCATGTGACAACTTCAATATTATGTAGTATTTCTTTTATTACTGGAAGCATTTGTTTGAAACTTAGAATATATTTCACTATATGGTGTTTCACAAATATATCTGGGGGTGGTTTGGGGTTTTTGTTGTTGTTGTTTTTTTATCAACTGACCAAAGGTCTAGATGACCTTTTGCAATCTTGTTTTGTCCATTGTGTCCATTTAAATTTGGTATTGAGAGTCTTTAAGGCAAGGGCTAATAAGTTTGTACAAGAAAAAAATCTTGCAAGAAATGGCCTTGTTGAGGGATGCATTAGCTTACATAGTGACAACTTTGAAAATCTTTTTCTACCAAACCAAAGGACCTACCGCTCTGATATTTGGTATGTGGCATCATCTGGTAGACCTATATCAAGTCTGTTTAATTTATGGCCCCAGGGTCAGAATTAGCCAGTTCCCGGACGTCACAATTTTAACAAAGGGCTTATATAGTGAAAACTTGACAAATCTTTTTCTCCCAAAAAGAAATACCCAGAGCTTTGACATTTGGTATGTAGCATGATGTGGTGTACCTCTATAAGGTTGTATAAATTATGGCCCCATTGTCATAATTAATCCATCCCTGGATGTCACAAGTTTAACATAGGCTTGTATAGTGAAAACCTTCTCCCAAACAAAAAAAAAGGCCTAGAGCTTTGATATTTGGTATGTAGCATCATCTGGTGGACTTTTAACTTTTCGGTGTGCTCTTTGGACTCAGATGACCGCTAAGTCCCTATGGGCCTCTTGTTTTGTTTTGGGGAGGTAGGGGCTTTATTTCAAAATAAATTGAAATGTTGTCTGCACACTATTTTGAGTTGGGCTAGCCTAAAATTGTTTTGTCTGGCCATTGGATAAAACAGTCTCTTTAAGCTTCAAACTGCTATTAGAAGCCCAAAATACAATATAATTACATTATTTTCTAGGCAACCTTATGGTCAAAGGTATTCAAGTATGAGTTAGAGCTGGGTCATAATTCTGAAGCATACAATGCCATGATTCGTAACCCTGATCCCAGTCGTAGAAAGGATTGTTTGAGGCAGCTATTGATTAATCTGTGTGACAGAGGAGATTTGGATTCCTTGGTGAACTTCCCTTACACAGATTTAGAAGAAGAGGTAAGTTTATTATTTAGAAATAAGCACTGAACAGGATGATTAACTGTTGAGCCTGCTTGCTGTGAGTGAGACATGAATAGATATGGCATTTGAAAGAATATTTTGGATAGCTTCAAGTTCAAGGTTACAGCTCAAGGTCAAACACTAAAATTGTGCTTGTCTGGAGCATTTCTCCTACATTTATGGATGGATTTCAAAATAAATTGGCACTCTCTTTCTACCAATGCTATTGCTTTGAAACTTTGCACATGCTTTGTGACAATAATATAAGACACAGATCCATTACTCTCACATTCATTTCAGTGGAACTTTAACCCTATTTTGACTTAGAAAATCTTGGTTAAACTTTACATGCAACTGTCATATATCTTTAATAACTCTCTTTCTGCCAATTCTATTGCTCTGAAACTTTGCACAATTATTTTGACCAGCATATCATCTTCTGGGCAAGATTCATTACTCGTGCATTCATTTTAGTGGAATTTTAACCCCTTTGGGACTTATGAAATGATTGTTTGACTTGAAATTCAATTAATAGATTTTAATCTCTATTACTTCTTAGGTATTATGCCTAATCTCAACATTGAATTGTTCTTACTATTCAGCACTCAGAATAGTTGAAAATTGCTGTCCTATGACAGCTCTTGTGTAGCAAGTGATTTAGTATGTTTTGCCACAGTTTGGTGAATAATTGTTGCATCATAGAAAAGTGCTTAATGTCGTATTATCTTATGTTTGCATCTTCCCATTCATTTATGGACAGGTTTGGTATTTTGGAGAATGCTTGTTCTCATTTGATCTAGTGCATATTGTTATGGTTTTGTGATAAATGGTTATATCTTAAAAAATGGAGACTTTAATTACTTAGTGGCTCACGTGAGCAACTCCTATATTTCATAAATGAAATGGATGAAATTTTCACAGTATTATTATATCACCCTTGATTGGTAAATGTGGATTCCAGATTTTACAAAGGAATAAAGATCGAAATTGCCTGTGACTTTATATCTCCTTTTCTCACTAAAGTCAATGTTTTATAGATAAATATTTCTTCGGATACTATAATGTACCATAATGGGTAAAATATTACTGAAGTTAAAGTATGCATATATTTGATGTAGGTTTGATAAACTGATATATTTTTATACTCATCTGCTGTTGATGGTATTTCTAGATTGTCTTACAAGGTCAGTGTGCATTCATGGATTGCTTGGATCACTGATCTCCAACCGGAAGTTATACTTTGATTTTGAAAGGTGTTATTTTGCAACATTTATTGCCAGAGTAAAATGGTTGGTTTAGGGACTAAAATGTTGTAACTTCAGCTTAAAAAATTGTAGTCACAATTTTTTACACCAAATAAACACAAATGCTTCACATAAATGTCTGCTAATATCAGAGTTCAAAGTTCACTGCACCTAAATCAATGATTTGACTGGTCAATCAATTTTCTATTGACAGCTGCAATTCTGTCATTTGCTAAGGTCAAATTGAAAAAAAAGGCAGATGAGGGGACATTAATATTTCATAAACACTTATTTTGTAATATTTCAGGTTGAAACAATCCTAGAAAGTAGAGCCAGGTGTATGGATCTGACCACTTACAACTATTATGATCTTCTGTATGCTTTTCATATCTTCAAAAACAACTATAGAAAAGGTTTGCTTGTACTAAACTTTGAAATTTTTCAATTGTTAAGATAATTCAGTTGAAAATAGGGTATTTGTATGCCAGATTTTTATGTTTAGTGGAAGAATTACTTGAAAGCATCACCCTTGAGTTTTTCAGCTCTTAATTGGCCACTTCAATTAACTGAAAACTTTATAGCTTATTTTTACCCCACCCCTTTCATTGGCTTTATTTCCAATAATTAACCCATTCCCGGAAAGTGATGCTTTTTGATACTCCTCAAGAAAACGATTGGGAAAACATTGTGTATAATGTAGAAATTGCTTCTATCAAGCCATTCCTTCATTTTCCACAATGGCTCCTACCCAGAATGTTGAAAAAATGTAAAGTTTCACAAACTTTAAATTGTGGTCTGCAACTCCTTTGTGTTTGGACCAGTCTAAAATTTTGTCCTCTGGTAATGGGCTGACATTAGTCCTAAGGAAATAAGTTTGTAATACCAGATGACATTTTAGAGCTGTCATAATTGAAGGAGGGTACAGATGACTTTTCAACTACATTAATTTGAAAAATAAGTGCTAAATAGGATTGAAAACATAACTGAGGTGACAATTTCCAAATTTGGTTGTTAGCAAGGACTACCTTTTCATATTGGCATCTTGCTGGCTACATTTCAGCTGGGAGTGTTATGTATGAACAAGGAATGAGACTTGGTAGAGAGGTTCCAGGAAAACAAGGTTTACAAAGACAGGCCCAATGTTATCTATCAGCACTCAATGCTTTACGTCTAGTTAACCCAGAGTACTCTTGGATCATCAAGCCAATGCCTGCAACACCTTCAAATGTAAGTACCAGAATAACAAGGTTTATAAAGATAGGCAGGATGTAGTAGTAGTACTGGTGTGAGAAATTCCATTGTTTGGTGCTCCAGCTGCCGCTATATGACTGAAATACTGTTAAAAGTGGTGTTAAACTCCATTCAATCAATCAGTTACAAAGATAGGCATAGGTTATCCATCAGCACACAATGCTTTATGTCTTTTTAATCCTTTCCTGTTTAGCAAAATTTAAGAACTGTCCAAATTCAAAGCCTTTGTTAACAGAAATTTAAAGTGGGTTCAATTTTAAAAAATCATAATTTAGTTGGGTGGAAAATATTGTGGAAAAAGAAGACATTGGTTGTTAAAGGTATTGTCTTTCTTTTCTACAATATTTGCTCAATTATAAACTCACAGGGATGTAAAAACTAGGGATTACATAGAAAGGGTTAAACCATGTAACTCCTGGGTCAGCAAGCCAATGCCTACAATGTCACTAAAAATAGAATGATACGTTTTTTGTATAATTCTAACCTTTTCCCAAGATTTTATATTTTTTGATCTTTAAGATTTGATACTTTGAATACAGTTTAAAAAAAGGAAATTAGTTGTAATCAGCAATGTCATTATTTCCCTTGATTGACGACCCTGACCTGTTGATCAGGTAAAACTCCGTTTCTTTTTTTCCCCAATTTTCATCAGGGTTATAGCATTGTAATACAAATGAATCCTCAGCTAATTTATTGTCTAATAAGTGAATTTGAGAAGAAACATAAAAGAATTTAGTATATATTGCTTCATTTCATATTACTCAGTTAGGAGGTGGAGATGCCTATATGAGATCACCAAAACATGACTTGAGAGGACAGGAATACAGTGTGCAAGGTGAGTTTTATCTTCTAACAATTTGTAGCTCGCCTAAACACTAAGTGGTCATGTTTCGTGCTCAAATTGATTAAATGGAATCTGTCTGTGGTACGTATGTCCACCATTACATGAAAATAATCTCCTCTTAAACTAACCATCAGATTTCAATCAAACTTCACAGAAATGATCATTAGGTCATGTTCTTTCAAAATATTTCAAAGAATAGGAATCCATGAAAAACTCTGAATGCCATGGCGATTCAAAAACTTAGAAAATCTTTTCCTCCTAAGTCAAAAGATCTAGACCTTTCAAATTTAGTATGCAACATTTGCTTATGGTGCCCCATTTGAATCCTTCAAATTATTACTAAAGCATCTAGATAGGCCCTATGTTGTTGGTTCCAGATTTTAGATAGAGATAAAGAAGGAAATCTTCATAAGTCTTCTCTCTCAAAACCAAACAATAAAGAGCTGTTAAATTGTGAATTCAGAATAACCTTTGGCACTCTAACGAATCTTTAAAAATAATCTCCCAATCAATTAGCACTTTCATTTTTGCTTGTAACATTGCCTTATGTACTGTACCAAAAAATCTGTACCAAATTAATACTCTAGAATTAACATGCAAAATAACCCTGTGTTTTGGGCTTCAGAACTTTGCTTAGAGATAGATAAGAAAAACTTCATATTTATTATCCTTCCAAACCAAAAGATATAAACCTTTCAGACTTAGCATACAGAATAACTTTATTGTACACCACTTAACCAATTACCAATGACAAAATTGTAGACTGTTTCAAATTAAAAATGTTGCAGATGACAAATTTCAGTTGATGAAATTTTAGATGTTTTTGCCTTTTGGCATAGAAAAACATTGTGGATAATGAAGAAATTGCTTATGACAAGAAATTTCTTCATTTTCCACAATATTTCCATTTTTTTTTTTTTTTTTTTTTTTGGGGGGGGGGGTCAAAAAGGATAGGTTAAATGCTTAAAGGCATTTATCTTGGATCAAGAGAATCCCTATGTATTAGGTTCCAAGATTATTTAGGAAAAGATAGAGAAGAAAGTCATTTAATATCTTCTTCATCAGAGCCATTGATCAGTCTTGAGCTTAGAGCATGCTTATCACTGTCTTTTTTGAACTCTGTAAACTATATAAGTAAAACCTAGAGCTACCATGATCGGGTGAGCAATGTAGGACCATCATGTTTGTCTTGTTAACCCTTTCCTGTTCAATCTCTGGTTTCTACGTGGCTGTGGGGTTATACTTGAGAAAATATTGTGGGAAAACAAGAAATTGCTTGTAACAAGCAATTTCTTCTTTTCTCATAATATTTTCTACCCTGTAGGTTGATAACTTAACAAATTGCAATCAATTTAAATTGTCGTCTGCCAGCTCTTTCAAATTGGACAAGACTAGTATTTTGAAAAATAGGATAGGGTTAGTACCAGTCAGTCTCTATATAATATTTTTGAGGTAAGGCTGTAACTTGAGCTTAAGCTAGAGTAGGTAAGAATGTGAATGCAAATCAGGTAGTAAGATTATCTGCTTCAATAAATCTGAAATAGATTTTCAAATGTCAACCAGCCCTATTTAAGTCATTCCCACACAATACAATTTTAGACCAATCCAAATTCAAAGAAAGTGCAGACAAAAATTTAAAGCTGATGAAACCTTTAAACCTTTGCCTTTTGGGGTAGAAAGCTATGTGGATAATGAAAGAATTGCTTGTAACAAGCAATTTCTTTTTTTCCCCCACAATATTTTCTCATGTGGAATATCACAAGGACATAAGAATCTTATTGTACTCAAAAGGGTTAACCCTTTCCTGTTTTGCAAAATTTTAGACCTGTCCAAATTCAAAGGTTTTGTAGACAAAATTTAAAGTAGATTTAATTTGAAAAATAACCATTCAGAAGGGTAGAAAATATTGTGGAAAAAGGAGAAATTGCTTGTTACATGCAATTTCTTCTTTTTCTACACTGTTTTCTCAAGTATAAATTCACAAGGATGTAAAAACCAGGGATTGAACAGGAAAGGGTTAACTACCAATCAACCGTCTGTCATTTATTTGTTTATAAATATAGTTTATATTTAACATCATGTTTAACATGACATTTCAATTTCAGCATCCAAGTTTGAAATACTTGAATTACATGACATAGAAAAGGAGTTTATGTTAGTGGACGCCAGATTGAGACTAATCATGAAGGATAATGACCCTACACTAGCAGCAGGTATTGATATTCCCCCTTTTTTAAACTTAAGACTGTACAAAATGGACCACAAAAAGTGTAACTTTGCCATTTTTTAGATATTGATATTTCCTAATTTTTGTAAATCAGACATACTGTTTCTTCTAGAATTTAGCAAAATGAAAAAGTCAATTTTAGTTAGTTAGATAGGTTTTCTGGATCACAGATCCGATATATTCCATTTTTTTCTTCAGGGTTGACCCCAGGTCCCAAGGAGATGGTGGGACTTTTAGCCAATGCTGGAATGTATGATAGAGCTGTCATTCTAGGTCATGCCTTTGATCTGCCATTCACCGCCATATTTGAAAGCCTTTCTCTCAGGTGAATATTTTAGTCCCTAAAACCATGTTCAGTTTACCAGTATGAAGTATAGATGCATGGCCTATCAAGGGCTAAAATTCCTGTTTCAGTTATTGCCCATAGACAAAGATAATGATTTTGCATTGTCTGTCTATCTGGCATCCATCCAAGCTTGTCCAGAGTGTAACCTACATTTATGATTGGTTTTCAAAATAATTTGGTTTAGTTGTTCTCCATTATTAGTAGTTTTGTCAAACAAAGCAAATTTTGGGATAGCCTCAAGGTCACTGGTCAAAGTCAAATCAAATTGAGCTTATCTGGAGCATAATTCCTTAATTTATGAATGGATTTTACAATAGTTTGGAAGTGGTTTTTCTCTGTCTTAAGAAGATTTACCATTGAGATAGCTTCAAGGTAACGCGTCAAGTTCAATGTTAAAGCTGTATGAAATTGAAATTTTAGATTTTTCAATTTTCTAAATAGAAAGCATTGTGTAAAATGAAGACAACTGAGAAGTATGGGTTCTTGACTCGTGATCTGAAGGTCACAGGTCCAAGCCCCACTGTCAACGAGGTGTGTTCATGGGCATTACACCTAAAAGCCAGCTCCAGTCTACCCAGCAGTAGAAGTTTGTAGCAGTGGGGTTAAGCCACTGGCTCTCTTTCAGGGACATTAAAACATTTTAAGTTTGAGAGCTACTCTATAAGCTTTAAAAAGGCTTCGTGGCAATCAAACTAAAATAAATTAATATAAATTAAAATGAAGAAATTGCTTGTTATAAGCTATTGTTTTCCCAATAGTTTTTAGCTCCACTGGCTGAAAGTCAGCAAGCTTTTGTCATGGTGTTGTGTCCGTCATGTGTCCGTCTTTTGCCTTTTTGTCGAGCCCGCTTGCGGTGAGCAAGACATAGTTGTCACTATTACAAGTCAGTGTTAGTGCGTTAGTCCGTCCGTAGGTCTGAATTTGTCCAGACAACTGCTCCTACATTTATGGATGGATTTCAAAATAACTAGGCACAATTATTCTCCATCATGAGTAGATGTGCCATTTGAAAGAATTTTTGGATAGCTTCAAGGTCACAGGTTAAGGTCAAACACTGAAATTGTGCTTGTCCAAAGCATTTCTCCTACAATTAAGGATGCATTTCAAACTAAATTGGCACAATTGTTCTCCATCATGAGTAGATGTGCCATTTGAAAGAACTTTTTGGATAGCTTCAAGGTCACAGCTCAAGGTCAAACACTAAAATTGTGCTTATCTTGAGCATGCTACCTACAAAACTTTGTGGACTCCACAGCAGTTGTCCTGGGACAACCATCTAGTACTTTAAAGATTGTCTCCACAGAAGTACTGAACAGAATTAAATACCAAATTTCACTGAAATGATCCTTGGGTGACCCTTTATCAGATTCCTTTAAAGAATTTTGATCAAATGAAAAAATGGCTTTAATATCTGGTGCTTATTTCCATATATGGTGTAACCTTAAAAAAACTTCTTCTCAAAAACCAATAGATTGATTTCAACCAAATTTCACAGGAATGATCCTTGGGTGACCCTTTATCAGATTTCTTCAAAGAATTTTGATTGGGTGAAAAACATGGTTTTAATTGGCTCTTCTCATTTCCATATATGGAAAAAATATTTTTCCTAGAATCCAATTGATAGGTTTCAACCAACAGTTACTTGAATGATCCTCTGGGTAATGTTTTTTCAGATTCCATCAATTAATTTTGATTTGTTTGAATGGTTGTGGCTTATGTCCATATATGGTATCCATTGAACTCTTTTTAGAAATATGTGATACCTTTTCCATCTGACTGGAATGATCCTCTGGGTACTGTTTTTTCAGATTCCATCAATTAATTTTGATTTGTTGAAAATATGGCTTTTATGGTATCCATGTATGGTATCCATATATGGTATCCATTGAACTCTTTTTAAAAATATGTGATACTTTTTCCATCTGACTTGGTAAATGAATTGACTTATAAAACAATGAAAAGGTTGAAATATTAAAATATTTCATTGACAAGATTTATTTGCCACACATGGTAAAATGGTTCCTGAAAACACTATTTTCTTAATCAGTACAATCAGGCCTGTGGAGCAGTATAAACGCTATAGTGACTCTAGTTCTCCAAATGAATGTTTAGCATAAACATGCGTTTCCTACTTTCCTACAAAATCTTTCTGCTTTTAGAATATTCTTTGGGGTTTGTTAGGTCAAGGGCACAGCCTGATTCATAAAGATTCTTTTACAGAAGCTAAGTCAAACCTGACTGCTCTCAATACATTACCAAACAATACAAATTTAAGCTGACAGTAATTGCAGACAACACTTTAAATGTGGCCAGATCTTTATATTTTGAAACAGACATGGAAGAAACTTTAAATTTTGAAACATAGGGTAGAAAATGTTGTCAGGGAAAAGGAAAATGTTGGTCAACCCCATTTTCTTCTTTCCACATTCCCTAATACTCTATTTAGGGAGTATATAGGAGTAAGGTTGTTGGTCAGTCTGTTGCTCTGTCAGTCTATTGGTCGGTCAGTCTGTCTAGATTTTGTTTGTTTGCTCAATTTCTGAGCCACAACTGCATGGATTTGATTTAAATTTTACAGATAGACTCTGTATCGAGCAGAGATGTACATATTGTAATTTGATTTGTTATGTTATTTGTTATGACCCTCTAATGAATGAACTTGTTCACTCATTTTCTCTTTAAGTACTGAATGTTTTTAACCCTTTCCTGGATAAATCCGGGATTTTACGTCACTGTGAATTTACACTTGAGGAAACATTGTGGAAAAAGGAGAAATTGCTTATAATAAGCAATTTCTCCTTTTCCCACAATGTTTTCTACCACATAGGATGGTTTATTTGGAATTGCATCCAATTTTCATTGTCGTCTGCATCCTCTTTCAATTTGGACCAGTCTGAAATTTCAAAAAACCAGGAAAGGGTTCACTCATATTTCACATGTGCACTCAGTTTCAACCCAAAGATGTGCATGTTCCATTCTGATTACGATCCATTGACTTTTCTTGGACCTTTGTTGAAAAAAAAGGTCTATTCATGTGACAAAATGATTTTCCTGAGACATAGAGCAGTGTTGGAAATTCATTACATTCAGTGACAGTCTAGTTCATTATTTTAACATTAGTGGGGTTGTAATTTATTGAATTTTAGCTCTACTGGCCAAAGGCCACTAGAGCTATTGCGATGGCCTTTTCCCGCCTGGCTTCCTTGCGCTAGTCCGGCATCTGTCCGTTAACTTTTCCTTGTTAACACTCTAGAGTCCACAGTTTTCATCGGGTTCCCTTCAAACTTTCTCAGAATTATTGGACCATCATAAGGATCCTTCTTTCAAAATAGGGTCAGATACATTAAGAAACACAGGAAAAGGGGCGTGATTAAAATTTAATTAAAAAATACTCGTTAACACTCTAGAGTAAACAGTTTTCTTTTGATTTTCTTCAAACTTTCACTGATTGAATGTACCATCATAAGGATCGTTCCTTTTGGAATTGGGTATGATCCGTCAGGATACAGGGAAAAAAGGGGCTTTATGAAAATATAATTAAAAAATCGATTAAAAATCCTTGTTAACACTCTAGAGTCTACAGTTTTCATTGGATTCTCTTCAAAATTTCTCAGAATTATTGTACCATCATAAGGATCGTTCTTTCAAAATTGGGTCAGATCTGTCAAGAAACACGTGAAAAGGTGCCTAATTTAGATTCAATTAAAAGATCCTAGTTAACACTCTAGAGTCCAAAGTTTTCATTGGATTCTCTTCAAACTTTCACAGAATGATTGTACCATCATAAGGATTGTTCCTTTTGGAATTGGGTATGATCCGTCAAGTATCACAGAAAAGGGAGCCTTATGAAATTTTATTTTAAAATCCTTGTACCAGTGCTCTCAATAAGTGGACGTCGACGTATATTACCTCCTGAAAATCAGAAAAAACGTCCGGAAAATCAGACCCGGACGTAAATTAACGTCCGAGATTCTAGAAAACGTCCTGAATTCGTGACACGGACATTTTCTAAAGTTACAATATAAAGGGATTCACAAACAAAAGAATGTATAATCTGGCCATACCCTTGGGTAAAATTGAATCCACAAGGAGTTTATCGAAAAGTCTCCATGACGACTGATGTAGATTGAACTGATGTAGATTTTACAAAGAGCGAACTCTATTATAGCCGGTTCGGTGCACGAGCTGTCACAGCATCTTGGACCTTTTCTTTGAAGTCACCCTTTTAATAACATGCTGGGCAAAAATCAAGCAGGCCGGTAGACATCGGACTAGATTTTGTCAAATATCGCCGTTCAGTCGAATTTATGTAAACCAAGTTCAAGGCCGGAATTCAATCGAAATGTCATTTCCTGCCTTGAAGTTTGCGGCGGATACAGAACAGAGCGTCAAATTTGCATTCTAAATACGTCTATGATGTGGGGGGTTCTATTTCGTAACTTGACATGATGTCCGTATAAGAAACATCGAAGTAACCGATTGATCTCACTGGAGTTCGGTCCCTTTTCAATGACATCACTGGTGTTGTCAGTAAACATCAACTAGTAGAAACGAAACAGGGAATTTCTTTAAAAGATGCACCTTTTCAATAAGTTTCATTTCATTTGTACAGTTACTTTTATTTGCACAAGTGTTTTTCATGGCGTATGTACTTGGATATCTATGATGTGACTGGAGACGGTCTCGGAATAATCCAGTATCGATTTTTTCGTACCCTAAACGTTTCAAACAGTCTGCTTTCTGACATTTTACAAATCAGCAATTTTCAAACCCTGAGAGATTTGTAAATAATAATTATTAAATGTATCAACCCACATTTGGAAAATAATAGTGCTAAAGGGGCAGGAATATTGTGGGGAAAGGGATTTTTATGCAAGAAACAAATTTCTCAAGAAAAACTTCTTTTACCACATTGTTTTCTCTAGTTACACTCAATGTGACATGAAATTTACGGACAATAAGTAAAGGATGGAAAGGAATGTTCTGTAGGCTTTATGTATCCTTTTTCATTTCATCTTTTTTCATTTCTTTTTTTTTGGGGGGGGGGGTATTGTGGAGAGTGAAAGAAAATCCTTGATTTTGAAAACTTCCTGAAATTGAAACTTGGAATTATAAAAAATCCTGCAATTGGTCCTTATTGAGAGCACTGTTGTACCACAATAAAGTCTACAGTTTTCATTGGATTTTGTTCAAACTTTCACAGAATGTTTGTACCATCATCAGGATTGTTTCTTTTCAAATTGGGCCTGATCTGTCCGGAGCTTTCATTGGATTTTCTGTCTAGTATCACAGAAAAAGGGGCTGTATGAAAAATTAATTCCTAATCCTCATTAACACAAGAATGTCCTCAGTCTTTATCAGATTCTCTTCAAACTTTAATAGAATGATAGTACCATCATTTGGATTGTTCTATTGTAAATTGGGTGTATAAAATCCTCATTAACACAATGAATTCCACAGATTACATAGACTGATTGTACCATCATTACAATTGTTGATTTTGAAAGTTGATCTGATACGGCAAGTATCTCACGAAAAGGGGCCTTATGAAAAACTTTCTTAAATGTTCTAGTTAACACAACAATTTCCTAAGATTTCACCAGATTCATTTTAAACTTTCGCAGAATGATTAAACCAACAATAAAGTATCATGGGAAAAGCGTTTTTATGAGAACTTGATTGAAACATCTTCGTTAACACAATACAGTCCACAGTTCTTATCAGATTCTCTTCAAAGATGCAAGGAATAATTGTGGCATTGGAAACACAGGAAAAGGGGCCTTACAGATTATCATTCAAACATTCTTGTTTATGTGATGAAGTTCACAATTATCAGATTGTCTTTAAAATTTCACAGAGGAAATTTCACAGAGGACTATTGTAGGGTCGTAAGGAAAGTTCCTTTTGGAAATGAAATGGATGCATAAGAAAACACAGGAAAATGGGCCTTATGGAATTTCACTCAAAACAACCCAGAGTGTTTTTTTTTTTGGGGGGGGGTATGCATTCCTTTTTAAGCAATTAACCTCCTTGAATATCAGATTTCTTAAACGGAAAACTTTGTAACCAGTAGAGCATCTCAGGCCCTCATGGGCCTCTTGTTATTTCATAGGTGCATCAACTTAGCCAAAAACAGTTCCTATCACATGAAGGGGGATAATGAATACACTTCAAAAGCGTGGGATTGGTTAAGAAGTAACAATTTGACGCTTACAAACATTGCAAAGGAAAACAGGTAAATACATATTCTCTCATTTTTTTATTCAAGTTATTTCTGCATTTGTAAGGGAGACAGATGTTTACAGGACTTGAAAATTCTACTTATCTGCTCATTCTGCACAATTTGTTCCTTCTTTGTTTATATGTGCAGGACAAGCAGAAATCAGAAGATTTAAACACTGAAATAATGTAACCCTATATTTTCTCATTATGCAGGATGAGTTATAATTTTAGGAGTTTTAATGCCCTGGTTAACCTTGATCTAAATATTGTCTACTACCTACAAGTCATGTTTTCTTACCCATTACCTGAAAACAAATTTCTACTGGTCCAAATTGAAAGGAGTTGCTTACGACATTTATAAATGTATGAAATGTTAGATTTTTTCAACTTTATGAGCAGAAAACATTGTGTAAAATGAAGAAATTGCTTGCAGCAAGCAATTTCTTCAATTTTACTCAATGTTTTCAAATATAATAGGAACAGTCTAAATGAAAAAAAGGATGACATGCTATATTAGAGGGTGTGATGACAATATAAACCTTATTTCTCATCCAAACCCCATGTTTGACTACATATTATCACAGTCCTCACAATGTGCATTAAACCCATTACCATATGCCATGAAGATGTACAAACATGGCAAACTTTGTAGGAAAAGGAGAAATTGTTTGTACCAAGTAATTTCACCTTTTTGCATAAAGTTTCTACCATATGTGGCACTTACTTTTCAATTTCAGTACAATTTGAAATTTCATCTACAACTTCTTTCAATTTGGACCAGTCGAAACTTTTCTTGTCTGGTAATGGGCCGCCGTCATAGCGCAGTTGGTAGCGTCGGGCTTTCAATCTAGAGGTCCCGTGTTCGATCCCCGATGTCGGCACTCATCCTTTCCAACTGCATGTATTTTGTCTCTCACCAATGGGTTGATAATCGTAGACCTATGTGGGATAGCAGCTGGAGAGGATTTAATGGTAGTACTGGTGTTAGAAATACCAGGATTCCATTGTTAGGTGCTCCAGCCGCTGCGATATAACTGTAAGATTGTTGAAAGCAGTGTAAAACCCCATTCAAACAAACAAATTGTCTGGTAATTGGTTATAATAGATTTTAACTGTTTCTTCAGACTATCAGCAAATTTTCAAAATATTGGGTGTTGACATCTGTTCCTGTTCCTTCTCTTTTTTTAGTGCTGTTGATCAAGCCTGGCAGTTGCTCCAACAATACCTTGATAAATACGATGATAGATCTGGACAATATCACAGATGTACCGCAAATACACTCCTTGTTCACGGCTTTATGCTGCCAACCTGGCTTGTCAACTCGTATAAGGTACAGTGATTTATTCTGCATTCTGTGAATGTGGCCTGTGGAATTTATTTTGATGCCATATATACTGAATTAATATGCTAACAGAGTTTTGAGTTAACTGTGACAGAATTTGAAGTTGGTTTAGAAAGGTGTTTTCTTTCTATAAAAATATTTTACAGGTCTTTTTGAGAAACTTATTAAATTTATTGATGGCTGTGCCTGACCTCTGACAAGCAAGAGCTTGAAGCATTATCTGATGGCCTTTTATCTGTTTTAGTGCTCTTTTAACTCAGGTGACCGATAAGGCCCTATGGGCCTCTTGTACTTTTATCTTGAAAATAAGCTTTCGAATTAAAAGCAATGGCTCTGTGTTATTAAACAGAGTATGATAATAAACTTCTGCAGGCCTACCTGTCATATCTGCCATTTCAACTGATGAAACAAGCGGGTCAACTGGCATGTCATAAGAGGCATCAATGGGACATCATATATCTTTTTTAGCTCACCTGGGCACGTAGTGCTCAAGTGAGCTATTGAGATCCCCTTTTGTCCGGCGTTCGTCGTCGTCCGTCAACAATTTCTTTGAACGACATCTCCTCCCAAACCACTTGGCCAATTTGAACCAAATATGGCAGAAATGTTCCTTAGGTGGTCCCCTTCAAAAATAGCTAAAAGAATTGAAATCCGTTAAAAACTCTGGTTGCCATGGCAACAAAAGTGAAATTTTAAAATAATCTTTAAAAATCTTCTCCTCCTGACCCAGAGGGTGTAGAGCCTTGATATTTTGCATGAAGCATCAGTATATTGACCTCTTTCAAAATAGCTAAAATTATGATCCTCGAATCCCCAGGGGTGGAGCCCTAGGGGGGAGGGGGGTATATAGAAATAAAGAACAATTTTTTTAAATGACATCTCCTCCCAAACCACTGGGCTGATTAGAACCAAATTTGGCAGAAATGTTCCTTAGGTGGTCCCCCTTAAAATTAGCTAAAAGAATTGAAATCTGTTTAAAACTCTGGTTTCCATGGCAACAAAAGTGAAATTTCAAAATAATCTTTAAGAATCTTCTTCTCCTGACTCAGAAGGCTTAGAGCCTTGATATTTTGCATGAAGCATCAGTATATTGATCTCTTACAAAATAGCTAAAATCATGATCCTCTGGTCTACAGGGGCGGAGCCGGGGGGGGGGGTATAGGCATGAAGCATCAGTTCACAGACTTCTTTCTTATTTCTGAAATTATAACCCATGGAAAAAACTTGTTCTTTCTTTCAAATCAGCACTAAAGCCTTGGAATTTGTAAATTAGGTTCATAGTCTTTATATGTAATTGTGGCCCACTTGTTTCATAATCCTAACCTTAACATGAAATTAGACTGTTGAAAGAAAAAGAGCCTTTATCTCAGGTGAGTGCCCCAGGGCCAACGGCCCTCTTGTTTCTTTTCCATTTCTACTTTATCATTGTCATTGTCTTGTGGTTGTCTTTGCACTGCTCTTTATGTTTCATGTTAGAATACCTTTAAATTTCTGGCATGCTAAATAACCACAGGTGTTGATACAGCATAAAACATCGAACAACCTTAACCTGCAAAATTTATGGCCAGGAACATATTTAATCCATTACAAGATGGCAAAATTAGTCCTAATTGAAAGAAGTTGCAGAGGATAATTTAAAGTTTATGAACATTTGGATTTTTCACCTTTCTGATTAGAAAACATTGTGAAAATTAAAGAAATTTCTTATTGCACACAATTACTTAATGTTACACCATGTTCTCCAGTTCATTTTTTCTGGAGGGGTGTCAAAAATTGCATTACATGACTACTCGTTTAATATCACCAGTCTATGTCTGTCTGTTTACATACTCCAGACGGTTTACATGGTCTCTAGTCATTGTCTCTCACCAACGGGTGGATAATCCTAAACCTAAGTGGGATAGCAGCTGGAGGCTAGGAAAGGATGTAGTGGTAGTACTGGTGTGAGAAATATCAGGAATCCATTGTTAGGTGCTCCAGCCACCCGCGGTATAACTGAAGTACTATGAAAAGTGGCTTTAAACCCATTCAATCAATAATGGAAAGTATTACATACATAAATTGGTTATAAATAACTTTGCTGAAACGTAATGTAATCTTCAACAAGAGATGATTTTTTTTTTTTCAATACAAGAAAGGTTTGGGGAAAAAACTAGGTCAAGGTCATACTTTGATTGCCATATATCAAAGGTCAGTGCCATCTGATAAGTCAAAGATTAACCATCAGGTTTATACTGGAGAAACATTTCTTTTGCTTTTGTTTCTTAACCCATTCCCAGGCACTGTTTTACACCCCTAAAGAGAAAAGCCTTTGAAAACATTGTGGATAATGAGAAATTGCATGTAACAAGCAATCTCTTCATTATCCATAATGTTTTCTGTCCCAAAAGATTTTTCAATTTTGTTCAACTTGAATTTGCCAAGTTCAAATTGAACTTCTTTCAATTTGGATCAGTATAAAATTTTCTTGCGTGGTAATGGTTAAATATTACTGATACTGTGTACTGAATAGAGTTGACAGCCATGTGATAAACAGAGGATATTGAATGATGTCAAAAAATAACAAATGTATTAAACAAGTCATTCAGATAAAAAGAGGCTATGCTAAGTTTTTATCTGTTTTAGATGATGAGTTTAATAAATTCGGGATATTATGAACACAAATTTGATATTCTTTTGACATTCACTTTTGCAATAAATCACTAAATATTAATAAATTTCATTGAAATATAATATTCCATGAAACATATAATGCTGTTTATAAAATTACCTCATTACACAATGTTGTGACATCATTTTAGCAGAAACAAAAGTGTTTAACTATTGACTTCGAGTTCATTTCCATAGTTATTACACAAATAAGATTTTACCCGTGTAATATCAAAATCATTCAACAGGCTTTTTACACTCTTTGGTCGTAGACCATATTAATTTTTTCCCATGATACATTTCAGGGTCTCAACTCGGCAGAACTTCTCAGGTTGTACATAGATTATGACCTGTTACAAGAGGCTGTATCACTCTGTGTCGAGTATATAGACGCTGTCATTAATACATTTAAAGGGCTAGATAGTCCAGTCTTTCAACTCAAGGTAATTGTTACTAGAAGATTTATATTTTCTGTAAATTGCAATTGCAGCTTGGCTGTTTCAGAGAAAAAACAAGGTACGTGTATTTCTGTGGCCAGGTTGTTATCAATGTTGGCATCTGAAAACTGACATGTTGTTTTATGTCTGGTTACATAGGGTAACTATCAAAAGAGCAATCTTTACCAATAAAGGGGGATAACTAAATGCATTTTTGAACACAATATGTCCCTTTTTCAACTTAACCCATTCCAACCCAGTGGAATTTTAGACCAGTCCAAATTGAAAGGAGCTACAGACTACAATTTCAAGTTGATGGATTTTTTTTTTTTTTTTTTTTTTTTTTGTCTTTTTGGTAGAAAACATTATGGATAATGAAGAAATTGCTTGATCCAAGCAATTTCTTCATTTTCCACAATGTCTTCCAAAGCTTTTTTGTTGAAGCGCATAAAAAGGAGGGATTGAGTGGTAATTGGTTAAGGGCTTACCTACTATCAAGCGCTTGAACAGCTGGGTGTTGGCATCAGCATGCAATGCTTTTGCTTTAAAAAAACACAAACACACTTGAAAATTCAACCATTTATTCATTACAAGACAGCAAATTTGAGACTTGACACAATTGAAAGAAACAAGACAATAGCTAACATGAATTAAATTTAAACATTGTTGTCATGTGTGGTAGAAACCAATGTGGACACTGAAGAATTTGCCTGTCACAAGTAATTTCATCATTTTCCACTATGTTTTCTAAAATCTTTTTCTTTAGATGCATCTAAGAGTCCTCCCAGGCACTTATCCAATTTAGGTCTGAATGTTATCTACTACCTCTTATAGGACAGTGCCTAGTAAATATAGTGGTAGTTTTTCATCACCTTTTTTCTCAACAACTATTGATAGCATTGAGTTGAAACATGATGTCAAGGCTCAACTAGGTCCTTACTGAATAATTCAATTGAGGAAGTTTAACCAGACAGCAAAATTTTAGACTGGTCGAAATTGAAAGAAAGTGAAGACGACAATTTAAAGTTTATGAAATTTAAGATTTTTCCTCTTTCTGGTTAGAAAACATTGTGGATAATGAAGAAATTGCTTGTGACAAGCAATTTCATCATTTTCCACAATGTTTTCCAAAGCTTTCATATTAAGAGGTGTTTAAAAGCGTCACTAAGTGGGGATGGGTTAATACGTAGTGCAAGCAGGGGTATACTCAGTGAGTTTTGACTCACAGATTTCTTGTTATGTATTAATATTTCTTCTGAATGTAATTTTCACAAATAAATCTTCTTACTAGAAAAGGATATAAAGGTGCTTTGTTTCTTAGATGTATTACATAGCAAACTACAACACAATCCCACTTTTTTACATCCCTTAACCCATTCCAACTCAATCCCTCCTTTTTACGCCCCTCAAGAAAAAAGCTTTGGAAAACATTATGGAAAATGAAGAAATTGCTTGTATCAAGCAATTTCTTCATTATCCACAATGTTTTCTATCCAAAAAGACGCAAAAATTCAAAATTCCATCAACTTGAAATTGTCGTCTGCAGCTTCTTTTAATTTGGACCAGTCTAAAATTTTGCTGTGTTGTAATGGGTTAATAAAAAAAGCTTTAGAGTAGTATTGTACAAATTTTATACTTTTTGTGGCAGGGCTATATTCTGGGAGCATAATCTGTCTGGGATGGCTCTTGTTGTTTTGTCATCGGTTATATTCTATTTGCTTGACAAGTGATCTGAGGGTCATCACTGGGGTGCGTTTATGGGCAAGATACATTTGGCTGTCCTTCTTTAAACTTGAATATTTCTTTTCAGGGCTGTTTACAACATGAACCTCAAACTGTTTGGTTACCATATACCAATATAGACCTTCTGTTCCAAGCATTAGAGGACCATAAACAAGATTTACAGTTAGGACCGGTAAGAAGCATTTATATACATTCCAGTTTGTCAAGCTTGCTTTTGTTGAGCCATATCTCCTATATTTATGAATGAATTTTAAAATAATTGGGTGAAATTGTACTCTTAGGTGAGAAGATGTGCCATTTGAAACAAATCTTCAGATAGATCTAAGGTAAAGGTCTCTGCTTAAGGGTTGCTGACCATGTTGTTCCTGGATGACTTTCTTATTTTTTGAAAGATTCCTGAAATTATTTCCGAAATATTTTCAGCTAAAAGCATATATTTGTTTTTTATTTGGCTTGTTTTTAGCTCATTGCCACAAAATCCTGTTTTTGGACTGCCACATAAAGTAAGTGCTTTGAAAAATAGTGTTTAAAATGAAGAAGTTGCTTTTAACTAGCAATTTCTTCATTTTACACGTTTTCAACCCAAAAGTCACAAAATAAAAAGAAATGTAATCAACTAGAAATTGTTGTCTAATTTGTTTGAATTTTGACCTATTTTGATCAGTTTTGTTGTCTGATAATGACTAAATCAATTGTAGGCAATCAGTTTAAGATGAAAGTTGCAATTTGGTGAAATTTTTAGGTCACCTGACTAAAGGTCATGGTGACCTATTGCAATCATGCTTTGTCGTGCGTTAAATTTTAACAATTTCAACTTCTTCATAAAAACCCTTGGACAGATTTCAACCAAACTTGGCAGGAAACATTTCAATGGGTACATTTGTACATGTTATGGCATTATCTAATTCTTTAGAAATCTTATTGTCATGAACCGGCTGTAGGATTGGATTCACATGTGGTATTTAGGCCAAGGAGTATTAAGTTTGTACAAGAACAAAATCTGCTGAGAATCGGCCGTGCGGGATGGGGGCATAAGCTTACATAGTGACAACTTTGAAAATATATCCAAACCAAAAGACCTAAAGCTCTGATATTTGGTTATTTGGTATGTGGCTTTATCTGGTGGACTTCTATCAAGATTGTATAAATTATGGCCTCGGGGTCACAATTGGCCGGTTACCAGGGGTCACAAGTTTAAAATCTGCTTATATAGGGAAAATTTGAAAAAAAATCTCTCATACAGAAAGGCCTAGAGCCTTGATAATTGATATGTAGCATCATCTAGTTGAACAGTCTAATATTTTGTTGTCTGATAAACATTTAATAATCAAGAGAGTAAGATATAGCATTGACCTAAACGAGTTATCTTACAGACGTCAATATTTGGACTTAAAAATCTTTTTAAGGGGAATTTTTGTCTCATTGTTAAAACCAATTATCTTGTCATTTCATCACTTAGAATTGGATTTACTTATACATGATCTAAAAGATTTATTTGTTGATTATTTTCAGATGTATCAAACATTACAAGACAAACTGACAATGTATTTAGCAAAACTCAAACCAGTTTCACATCAAGTAAGCCAAGCAGCGCCACAACAGATTTATGCTACATGATACAGATTGTCAAACTGTACAGGGGAGATAGACAGAAATAGTTACCAAACTGTGTTTAAGAAGAGACTGAATTTAGTGACCTTGTGACAAAAAGTAACATAAATAAGGAGATCATAAAACAGGGAAAATATTAAGCCATTCCAAAATTCCAACTGCTTTTTGTAGTTTGATAACTAAATTGTGCTTGAAAGGAGAATGATATAAAATAAAATATTTATATCAATGTGTTTGTATGCTTATGCTTTCAGGGAAAAAAGCCATTTTTAGCATGGCTGTTTTCGGAGAGCTAGATATTGTGATAGCCTCCATGTTGTCGTCGTTGTCGTCATCGTCATGCAAAAACTTTGACATTTTGTGATATCTCTGGTTCTACTGGAGGCATTCACTTGAAACTTGGCACACATGTTCACTATCACAAGAGGAACCTATACTATAAAGGGGGTAGTTTTAGATGCATTTTGTGTGAATTATGCCCCTTTTTCGACTTAGATTTTTTATCCACTAT
The DNA here is from genome assembly GCA_946902895.1 of Fragum fragum. NCBI lineage: Eukaryota > Metazoa > Mollusca > Bivalvia > Cardiida > Cardiidae > Fragum > Fragum fragum. The sequence goes on from OX336375.1 coordinate 27,496,546, forward strand.
CCAGCACCCAACAGCCAAGGGTAGGCACCCATAGGCGGTGCTCTTGTTTTTAAAAGAATCTTAAAAAAATGTCTAAAATGTTTGGCTTTACACTCCTATACTCAGTATTATTATATTTGGTTGATGTTTTCAAATAATCTGTCAATAATAACTGGAGGATTACTGGTGTCAATGGAAAATTAAATAATTTATTTATGCAGAGCGAAGGAAGAACTGTCAGGCATTTTTAGCTCTACTGGCTGAAAGCCACTAGAGCTATTGCAATGGCTTTTTCCCAGTTTGCAGTCTTAATCGGATTCCCTTCAAACTTTCACAGAATGATTGTACCAGCGTTCTTTTCAAAATTGGGTCAGATCCGTCAAGAAACATGGGAAAAGGGGCCTTATGAAAATTTAATTAAAAATTCAATAAAAAATCCTCGTTAACTCTCTTAGAGTCCACAGTTTTCATCTGATTCTCTTCAAACTTTCTCAGAATGACTATACTATTACCATCATAAGGATAGTTCTTTTTGAAATTTAGTCAGATCTGTCAAGAACCACCGAAAAAGGGGCCTTGTTAAAATTTAATTGACAATTCCTTGTTAACACTCTAGAGCCAACAGTTTTCATCAGATCCTTTTCAAACTTTCACAGAATGATAATACCATCATAAGGATTGTTCCTTTGGAAATTGGGTATGATCCGTCAAGAAACATGGGTATAGGGGTCTTTATTGAATTTTATGAAGTATTCCATTAAAAATCCTCGTAAATACTCTAGAGTCCACAGTTTCCATTGGATTCTTTTTAAACTTTCACAGAATGATTGAACCATCATAAGGATCGTTCCTTTGAAAATTGGGTCAGATCAGTCAAGAAACACTGGAAAAGAGGCCTTATGAAAATTTAATTAAAAATTCCCTGTTAACACTCTAGAATCCACAGTTTTCATTTGATTCTCTATAAACTTTCACAGAAAGATTGTACCATAATAAGGATTGTTCCTTTCAAAATTGGGTATGATCAGTCAAGGACCACGGGAAAAAGGGGGCCTTATGAAAATTTGATTCAAAATTCCATGTTAACACATTCAACAAATTCTCTTCAAACATTCACAGAATGATTATTACATTAAATTGATTGTTCCTTTTGGGGATGGGATTGATCCATCAAGTTTCATGGTAAAAGGCGCCCTATGAAAATTTAATAAAAAAATCTTAGTTAACACATCATGGCCCTAGATTTCGCCTGATCAACTTCAAACTTTCACAGAATGATTGTACCATCATAAGGATTGTTCCTTTCAAATTGGGTATGATCCATCGAGAAACATAGGTAAAGGGGCCTTAGTAAAATTCAATGAAAGAAAAACTTAATTAATGCTTTAAAGTCCACAGATTTCATGGGGTTGTCTTTATACTAAAACAGAATAATTATACTTTTGTGAGTATAGTTGGTTCAGATCCATCAAGTTACATGGGAAAAATGGGCTATATGAAAATTTAATTAAAAAATCCCTGTTAAAACAATGAAGCCCACAGCTTTGATCAGATTTTGTTGAAACATTCACAGAATGATTGTAAGGTCATTACGATCATTCTTTTCCTAACAGGGTTTGAACTGTCAAGAAACACTGGAAAAGGGGCCTTATGAAAATTTTATTTGTAAATCCTTATTACCAAGTCCAGAGCTTTCATTGGATTTTCTTAAAACCTTCACAGAATAATTGTACAATAATAATATTTGTTGATGTTGACCTGATTCATCAAGTATCACAGAAAAAGGAGCATTATGAAATTTGATTTTATATTCTTGTACCACAATTAAGTCAACAGTTTTCATCAGATTCTAAATTTTCACAGTATGATTGTTCCATCATGAGGATTCTTTCTTTTCAAATTAGGTCTGATCTGTCTTATGGGAAAAGGGGCCTTTTGATAATTTTATCTATAATCCTTGTAACCAAGTCCAGAGCTTTCATTGGATTTTCTTCAAACCTTCACAGAATCATTGTACAATAGTTACGATTGTTGATGCTGACATGAGACCTGATCCTTCAAGTATCACAGAAAAAGGAGCCTTATGAAAATTTTGTTTGAAATCTTTACACCAAGATAAAGTCTGTAGTTTTCATCGGATTCTGTTCAAACTTACACAGAATGTTTGTACCATCATTAGGATTGTTCCTTTCCAAATTGGGCCTGATCTGTCCAGTATCATGGGAAAAGGGGCTGTATGAAAAATTATCATCAAATCCTTATTAAGACAAGAATGTCTTCAGTCTTTATCAGAATCTCTTCAAACTTTAATAGAATGATTGTACCATCATTTGGATTGTTCCATTGTAAATTTGGTCTGATTGGTTAAGTGACACAAGAAAAGGGGCCTTCTGTAAATTTTATTACAAAAACATCATTATCACAACAAAGTCGTCAGTCTTTATCATTTTCTTCAAACTATCTATCATTAGGATTGTTCCTTTGTACATTGGGTCTGATTTGTTAAGTTTCATGAGAAAAGGGGCCTTATGAAAATTTTATTACAAAAAAAATCTGAACACAATTCAGTCCACTGTTTTCATTGATTCTCTTTAACTTTTAAAGAATGATTGTTCCTTCATTAGAATTGTTCCTTTTGAAATTTGGTTTGTTCTGTAAAGTATCATGAGAAAAGGGTCTCTATGAAGATTACACTATCAATTCATTAACACAATAAATTCCACAGATTACACAAATTGATTGTACCATCATTACAATTGTTGATTTTGACAGTGAATCTGATTATGGCAAGTGTCACATAAAAAGGGGCCTTATGAACAACTTTCTTAAATAGACTAGTGAACACAATGATGTCCCTTGATTTCACTGGATTCACTTCAAAATTTCACAGAATGATTGTACAATCTCATGTATCATGTAAAAAGGGGCCATATGATTTTTTTTTTTAATATTCTAGTAAACATAATGAAGTCCCCATTCAGTTCAGTACACAGAATGATAAGACCAACAGTAAAATATTACGGGAAAAGGGGCCTTATGAGAACTTGATTTTAATATCTTTGTTAACATAATACAGTCAACAGTTTTATCAGAATCTCTTCAAAGATGCATGGAATGATTGTGGCATCGGAAACAAAGGAAAAGGGGCCGTACAGATTAGCATTCAAAACTTTTTTGTGTATGTGATGAAGTTCACACTAATTATCAGATTGTCTTTTAAATTTCACAGGAAAATTGTAGGGTTGTAAGGAAAGTTCCTTTTGGAAAGAAATTGATCAATCAGAAAACACAGGAAAAGGGGTATTTTGGATTTTCATTCAAAACAATCCTGTTTATGTGATTATCGTCAGATTCTGATGAAAATTTCACAGGATGATTGTAGGGTCATAAGGTAACTTCCTTTTGGAAATGGAGGTGGATCCATCATGAAACACAGGAAAAGGGGCCTTGAGGATTGTTGCACAAAATAATAATGTCCAATTTTTTTTCCTTTGTGCATTCTTCTTTAAGTAATTAGCTTCCTAAAATATCAGATTTCTTAAACGGAAAACTTGATAACCAGTAGAGCGTCTCAGGCCCTCATGGGCCTCGTGTTGGTTCGGCAACCTAAACATTCTAACATCTTGTTGTATCCTGCTGAATATTTTGGCTTAGTCAATGCATCTGTCTGGATTACCTACCACTTTTTCTGAAACACTACATTCATGGATGGATTTTAAATCAAAAAGGATACAGCTGTTTTGCTGTTTTCAATCAAGAGTAGATTTGAAGTCCTGAAAAAATTCTGGATAGCTCCAAGTTCAAGATTGAACACTGTTTTACGTTAATACAAAAAAGAAAAGGGAACTCAGGTGATTGATTTAGGACCATCATGGTCCTCTTGTTTCTCTCTGGCCATATATTTTAAAACTAGAACCATATGAAAGATATAGTGCAATGTTAAAAGATCTACCACTCTGAAACTGTCATTATTAATGATATTGATGTTTCTTAGCTTAAGTTAACCCATTCCCACACAAAGACATTTTGGATGCCCCTCAAGGAAAACAATACAAAAAATAATTTTTTTTTAAAATGAAAAAATGGCTTTTTAAAAACTAATTTATTCATTTTACACAATGCTTTCTACTCAGAAAGTTGAAAAAATCTAAAATGTCAATTTTTTAATTGTTGTCAGTAACTCCTTTGAATTTAGACCTGGCTAAATTTTCTCTGCTGGTATTTGGTTAAAAGTTCCTTTAGTAAACTTCTCCAAGATTTCTCAAGATATTTTGATCGATTTAAAAACATGAGTGTTATTGTTCGGGGTATCAACAAAAATTTGAAATGCATAGTGCGATGTTATCCCTTTCCCGTTCAATCCATAGTTTTTACATTCCTGTCATTTTAGGGCGTTTTGAACTGTATTTTCTCAATTACATTAGGGATTTGATGATAAATTTTACATCTTACATTTTGCTAAGCCCTTGACCTTACTGATTATTGTTCATTATTATTACTGGATCAATACAGTGTGATTTAAGCCATTACCAAACTGTAAAATTTTAACCTGTCCAAATTGAAAGGACTTGCAGACAGCAATTTAAAGTTTATGAAATTTTAGATATTTTCAACATCCTGGTTAGAAAACATGGTGTAAATCGTTACAAGCAAATTTCTTCATTTTACACAATGTTTTCTAAAGCTTTTTTCTTGAGGGGCTTTAAAAGGAGGGATTGTAAAGGAATGGGTTAATGTGGTAACAAAGGTTAAATTCTCATGTTGCATCATATTTGACTTTTGTTCCTTGGCCTACTTTCTGAAATTTTAAATTATTAAGACTTTTCTCAAATACATTTACATATGCGACGTGTGTCGTCTGTCATCCGTTATCGTCTTGAGTGCACTCTAGAGACCCCATTTTTGCCTAAATGTAAAATGATTGGTCAGAATATTTGTCATAGAATCCGGGTCACTAGGTCAAATCTTAGAAAAAACTTGTGTGAACTGTAGATGCCATACTTTTGGCTCGAATACCTTAATATTCAGTCATTGTTTGTATATCCACGAAATCTCTCTTAAATTCAATATTTGGTCACACTGGGTAAAAAACTAGGTCACTAGGTCCAATCTTAGTAAAACCTTGTGTGCACTATAGAATACTTTTGGCTTAAATGTCATGAGATTAATTCAGAATGTTTAGGTCCATGAAATCTTTTTCATAGTTAGATATTTGGTCCCATGCTGTCAAAATCTACTTTGTAAAAGATCAAGAAACCACTGTGTGCTCTTCAGAGGCCACATATATGGCTCGATTGTCTTAGCCCATTTCCACACAACAAAACTCTAGACTGTTCCCAAATGAAAGGGATTGCAGACGACGATTTAGAGTTTTTGAAATATCAGATTTTTCCAACTTTCTGGGTAGAAAACATTGTGTAAAATGAAGAAATTGCTTGTTACAAGCAATTTCTTCATTTTTACACAATGTTTTCCTAATTGTTCTTCCTAAGGGACGTCCAAAGGTATCACTGTGTGGGAATTGGTTAATATTAGGTCAATATGTTTGTCTCCATCTATTTACCAGGGTTTGATATTTGGTTTGATTCAATATCTAGTTCATTAACATCCTTGCAATGTACATGCTACTTTTCTGGCACGAAAATCCTAAAATTGTCTAAGATCGTTTCTTATTTCTACCATAAGAATTAGCTAACGGGTTACCTTTGACCAAAATTAGGTCACTTGTGCTTTGATTACTTCTGAAGTCATCAATACAGGTGTTGGCTTTAGGGCCAGTGGCCCTCTTGTTTTAATATAGAATCATTCATGACCGGCAAAGCCTTTGATCTGCGTATTCATAATCTTTATCCCCGGTCATTTCTTTTCAAATTGAATATTAAGCATTATTTTGTCTGGAGAAGAACCAGTGGAGCGGTACAGACTCTTCTAGGTCTCTTGCTCTTACATACTCCAAATGGGACTTTCAGAAGTCGGTGTTTTAAATTCAAAGACTTATTTACCTCATTTAGAATAAGCCTTAAGGTAAGATTGATTGTTTAGATGGAGTTTAACGCGACTTTTAACAGTATTTCGGCCATATCGCGGTGGGTGGAGCATCTAACCACGAACTCCATTTATGGTGAAAGCTTTGAAAATCTTCTCAGAAACCATTGGATTTCAAGCAAATTTCACTGATATGGTCCTTTGGTGACTCCTTGTTAGATTGCTAAAAGAATTGATTGGCTTTAAGCATTGCTTTAATGGATTTGGCTAATTTCCATTTATGGTAAACAGTGAAAACCTACAATCTGCAGGATAGTTTTCAACCAAATTTCTCAGGGATGATAAGCATTTTCAGGCCGGTGGAACGAATCAGGCGCTTAGGTGCCTCTAGTTAGTGAAACAAGTATGAAGTGATTTTCAGTGTAAGAATTAAACAAAACGGATTTCGAAATGTGTTTGTTCCTTGTTTTAAAATTGAGATTACATTCGAATTTTTAGTTCCATAATAATAAGTTTATATCACAAAAATAGAAAGGGACTGCATAGAACAATGGAAACAATAGGAAAAATGGAAAAATGCGCCTTCATCGTGTAGAATATGTTACGACTTTTTCTTTGAGACGCGCTACATTTTGAGGACTGCTGACATTGCTGACCCACTACAATACCACCCTGCATTTTAACGTACAGACCCATGAAGTGCTATGCCCCTAATCCCTCACCAGAAGATAACAGTTGAGACATATTCATAGAAGATGCAAACGACAATTTCACCTATTGGGTAGAAAATAATAACGAATACCAAGAGATTGTTTGTCTGAAGCAATTTCTTCATTTTCCATGTTGGTTTATTCGAGGCTATGTAGAAGTGGGAATGTGGGGGAAAAGGGCTAAATGTCGGAAACTCTAGCATGCACGAAGCCAGATGGGGATCAGGGTCAAGAACATCAACATCCCCCTGGAATTTCGGAAAATGTGGAAATCAATGTATCGTGTTGTTAGTCCACAACCAAAATGTAGCCACAGCTTTGTTAGCTGTAGTCACGACATTTTGCTCACTAACTGACGAATATTATAAATCTAGTACAATTTCTATCAGACACCCCCCCCCCTTTTCAGGAAAAAATCTGGATTTTCGTATGTCCTAACCTTTCATGGGTGTTGTGCTGATCTCGGAATAATCTGCTTTCACAATAGCTTTTGCGTGTGTATAGACCAAGATCAGTGCGTCAGAAAGCGTCTGTGTGTGGTAATCGGTTCATCAAAGATAGACAAACCTAGAAATAATCATCCATAATGAAAAACTAGCCTCGTATTGTTTCCACTTCTCACCAACTGTTAGTATTTGACTAGAACTTGTGTGACAACAAAGCAGCTCAATTTTGATGATCGAACTTCTTATCTATTAATTTTGATCCATTTATATTCAATACAAATTTAGGAAAATTTATTGCTGCCGAAATATAAGTGGAAGAAAGATCAGCAAGGGAAGAATATATTGTAGTGGAAGAACGTAAAAGTCCAGTATTTTCTTTCGAGTCATATAAAGAATCTTAAATTTTCTTAATGAAAGTTGTCAAGCTCGATCATCGTCCATGCTGTCTTGTTTATAGCCATTCATCTTGAAAAAAGTTCTCTGGGCATTTTATCGGCAGCTGATATAAGCCACGCCATTCACTTCTACTAGTCGAAACTAATTCTTGAATTCACACATCGGTACCTGGTCTATCAATCGAATTAAGAAGACATTTAATTGATTGATTGATTGAATGGGGTTTAACGCCGCTTTTAACAGTATTTCAGTCATATCGCGGCGGCTGGAGCACCTAACAATGGATTCCTGGTATTTCTCACACCAGTACTACCACTACATCCTTTCCTAGCCTCCAGCTGCTATCTCACTTAGGTTTACGATTATCCACCCATTGGTGAGAGACAATTGTCGGAAAGAATATTTGCCGCCGCCGGGGATCGAACCCATGACACCCATGATTGAAGATTAGGAGTCTGGCGCGCTACCGACTGCGCTATGGCGGCGGCCAAGAAGACATTTAAAGGGCAGTCGCTAATTTTAAGAGTATGGATAGAATTTAGGGACTATTATTTAGGCAGTTCAATTAAAATAAGGACAGGGCGCCCTAGTGAAAGGGCCCAGCTGGAGCACTGTAGTATGGCTTCCAAATGGGAAGGCGAATTACTTCATTATTAGAAGACTTCGTGTTATCAAAACCGTGACCGAATCTACGCTTGGCGGGATATTGGTAGAAGTTTTCGTATGTAAAATGGGTCTTTACGCTTTCTATGAATTATATGAAATCCTGGTATAACGACATTTCCAACATGTACATTTGGAGGAGACAAGATTTGAAAAATTATAGATCGAACCTAATTGGGCACTACTTCTCTTCTACCCTAGTAACATACTACTGGATTTCCAAAATGGGTAACACTGGTGGACCTCAACCACCCACAAAAATTACGACCACGTTTTTAACTTTTACCCAACATTTTAATTGACGGAATGTATCGGTCATTTAAAAATAGTCTGACCAATCACATCTTTTAATTATATCGGAAGTGAACTTTGAACTCCAACATATGTTTTGGGTTTTTTTTTTTTTTTTTTTTTTTTTGTCTGTTGACATAAATTTTGTATTACAGTTTATTCAAGATGCATTTAAGATGTCGAGGTCGCCAACCAACGATCTGCCCTTTATTTTTTGTCACAGACAACACACTTTACAAATAATGTCTTTTATAACCTCAGTCGAACTACAATGTCAGAGTCTTTTAAATTTGTTTAGCCAAGACGTATAACAATTGTATGACTGCTAAATATGTCCATTCTAGTCTTTTTAGCTCACCTGAGCACGAAGTGCTCAAGTGAGCTATTGTGTTCAGCTTTTGTTCGGCGTCCGTCCGTCGTGCGTCGTCCGTCAACAATTTCTTTGAACAACCACGCGGCCATTTCGAAGCAAATTTGGCAGAAATGTTCCTTAGCTGGTCCCCTCTAAAATAGATATAAGAATTTAAATCCGTTGAAAACTCGGGTTGTCATAGCAACAAAAGTGAAATTTGAAATTATCTTTAAAAATCTCCTCCTGGCCCAGAGGGCATAGAGTCTTGATATATTTCAAGAAGCACCAGTATATTGACCTTTCAGAATGGCTAAAATCATGACCATCGGGTCCCTAGAGGCGGATCCCATGGGGGTCATATAGAATTAAAGACCGATTTTTAAACGACATCATCACCCATAACATTTGGCCAATTTGAACCAAATTTGGCGGAAATATTCCTTAGGTGGTCCCCTGTAAAAATAGCTAAACGAATTTATTGATGTTTTGCATGAAACAACAGTATAGTGACCTCTTAAAAAAGCTAAATTAATGACCCTCGGGTCCCCAGGGGCGAAGCCCCGAGGGGAATATAGAAATAAAGAACGATTTTTAAAACGACATCTCCTCCCAAACCATTGGGCCAATTTTAACCAAATTTGGCAGCAATGTTATTAGGTTATCCCCTTTAAGCTAGAAGAATTTAAATCCGTTGAAAATTCTTGTTGCCATGGCAACAAAAGTGAAATTTTAAAAAATCTTTAAAATCTTCTCCTCCCCACCCACAAGACGTATAGCCTTGATATATTGCTTGAAGCACCAGTTCATTGACTTATTTCTTATTTCTGAATTTATAACCCATGTATCCAGAGGGATGAAAAACGTTATTTCCTCCTTTCAAATTAGCCTTAAAGTCTTGGAATTTGTCTTTCAGACTTTGGTATCCCAAGGTACTGAGCTTACATATGTATGAAGTATGGTCGAATTGTATCATAATCCTAACCTTAACATGAAATTAGACTGTTGAAAAAAAAGAGCCTTTATCTTAGGTGAGCGCCTCAGGATCAACGGCCCTTTTGTTTATGCTATTAGCCGCTACAGCCCTTTAAGTTGACACTACCTTGCGACAAAATCTAGCCCTAAATCGAAAAGATTGCAAAAACATCACAATGAGATTGTAAAATGAAAAAATAAATGTTAAATAGGGTAAAAGTCATTGTGAGAAGGGGACAAACTATTTGTAACAAGCTATTTCTCCTCATCCAACAGCGGGTTCCTTAATACGATTATCTATTAGCGTGGAAATTGGGGATTGCGTGGTAAACCAAAGAATGTCAGAAATGATGTCAACCACTAATTGACTGGAGATTGGTTAAATATAAAGGCTGGCCCCCTATGGCGAGAGTAATGAACGACAACTCTGTCTGTTGATTGGTTTTATGTCAAGGCTGTCCCCCAATGACGAGAATTATCAACGACAAAACTGCCTGGAGATTGGTTTTATGTAAAGGCTTGCTCCCTATGGCGAGAATAATGAATGACAACTGGTTTAATGTAAAGGCTAGCTCCCTATGGCGAGAATAATGAATGACAACTCTGCCTGTTGATTGGTTTCATGTAAAGGCTGGCTCACACTATCGACCAGACTATCAATAACTAACGAGTCGCAAAATGGCCTGCTTTACTCTTCAGGAGACGGAATTGGTGGATCGCGAGTGTCAATGAAACAATTCATTCATTTAGACCGGAAGTGAAATTTAAGCCCCGACATTTAAGTGAAACATTTGTGTTGATTTGGCGACTTAGATGTCGTAGCTACTGCTTATACAAGACGTTTAGGTCGCCAAACAACAATTGTACTTTCTTTATAACTGATCATACATTTTGCAGTATGGCACATTTTATACCAAAGTCGAACTTCCTGTCGGACTTCAGTGGGCGGAGAGAGCGGTCCGTCAACTGTCTTCATTGGTTGGAATTTGTAATCAAAATTATTTTGTTAGAGATCATATTCAAACCAGTCAAGATTCAATCGTGTAGACTTTTACTGAAGTCGAAATTAATTCATTATCCCAGTTTTACTGCAAGTCATTGAAATCATTCCGACTAAATGAAGTCTTGGCCAATACTTCACACCAGTCTCGTGTGTTTAACCCATTCCCACACAATCCAATTTTTTGATGCCTCGCATGGAAGAAGCGTTGGAAGTCATTGTAGAAAATGAAGAAATTGCTTGTTACAAGCAAATTATTCATATTCCACAATGTTGCTGTACTTACCAGCCTTGACAATTGTTCTAAAAAATTCATAAACTAAAAACTAATATGTTCAAGTTCTTTAAATTTGGATCAGTTTAATTTTCTTCGTGTGGGTTATGAGGTGAAGCGAATCATAAAGAAGTACGGTCAGGTTTTTCCTTTCTTACCTCAATAAAAAGAAAAAAATGTCACTTCATTTCTAGAATTTAATGATAAAACATGGAAAATAACAAATAGAACTACCATTTCTGGCAAGAAATAGGGCCGGAAAAAAGTTCGATCCTAGAATTGGGTCAAATGCATATACGCAAAGAGTAGGTTGGGTTTGGACCTTGCTCCGCCCCTATGGCTCCGATTGAGCTCAAACTCGGTTTGTATATAGCCATTTGAGGTCCCTACAGGCATGCAAAAAATCGGAGCCCTGGCTGCCACAGGGCCGGAAAAAAGTTCGATCCTATTTGGGGGTAAAATGGCGGTTTTCGGTGTAGGTGGGGATTTGGTTTGGACCTTGTTCCACCCCTATGGCTCCGATTGAGCTCAAACTTGGTACGGAGGTAGTCATTCGGATTCCCTACGCCCATGCCAAAAATTTGAGCCGCGGCTGCCATAGGGCCTGAAAAAAATTCGATCCTAGAATTTGGTCAAATGCATAAAGGCAAAGGGTAGGTTGGGTTTGGAACTTGCTCCGCCCCTATGGCTCCGATTGAGCTCAAACTCTTTTATTAGGTAGCCATTTGAGGTCCCTACAGGCATGCAAAAAATCGGAGCCCTGGCTGCCATAGGGCCGGAAAAAAGTTCGATCCTAGTTGGGGGTAAAATGGCGGATGTTAGTGTAGGTGGGGATTTTGGTTTGGACCTTGCTCCGCCCCTATGGCTCCGATTGAGCTCAAACTAGGTACGGAGGAAGGCATTCGGGGTCCCTAAGTCAATGCAAAAATTGGAGCCGCGGCTGCCATAGGGCCGGAAAAAAGTTCGATCCTAGAATTTGGTCAAATGCATATAGGCAAAGAGTAGGTTGGGTTTGGACCTTGCTCCGCCCCTATGGCTCCGATTGAGCTCAAACTCGGTTTGTAGGTAGCCATTTGAGGTCCCTACAGGCTTGCAAAAATCGGAGCCCTGGCTGCCATAGGGCCTGAAAAAAGTTCGATCCTAGTTGGGGGTAAAATGGCGGTTTTCGGTGTAGGTGGGGATTTGGGATTGGACCTTGCTCCGCTCCTATGGCTCCGATTGAGCTCAAACTTGGTACGGAGGTAGGCATTCGGGGTCCCTACGCCCATGCAAAAAATTGGAGCCGCGGCTGCCATAGGGCCGGAAAAAAGTTCGATCCTAGAATTGGGTCAAATGCATATACGCAAAGAGTAGGTTGGGTTTGGACCTTGCTCCGCCCCTATGGCTCCGATTGAGCTCAAACTCGGTTTGTAGGTAGCCATTTGAGGTCCCTACAGGCATGCAAAAAATTGGAGCCCTGGCTGCCATAGGGCCGGAAAAAAGTTCGATCCTAGTTGGAACAAACTTGGTACGGAGGTAGGCATTCGGGGTCCCTACGCCTATGCTAAAAATTGGAGCCGCGGCTGCCATAGGGCCGGAAAAAAGTTCGATTCTAGAATTGGGTCAAATGCATATACGCAAAGAGTAGGTTGGGTTTGGACCTTGCTCCGCCCCTATGGCTCTGATTGTGCTGAAACTCGGTTTGTAGGTAGCCATTTGAGGTCCCTACAGGCATGCAAAAAATCGGAGCCCTTCTCGATTCTAAGTTCGATCCTAGTTGGGGGTAAAATGGCGGTATTCGGTGTAGGTGGGGATTTGGTCCCTGTTCGATCCTAAGTTCGATCCTAGAGCTCAAACTCGGTTTGTAGGTAGCCATTTGAGGTCCCTACAGGCTTGCAAAAATCGGAGCCCTGGCTGCCATAGGGCCGGAAAAAAGTTCGATCCTATTTCGGGGGAAAATGGCGATTTTCGGTGTAGGTGGGGATTGGGGTTTGGACCTAGCTCCGCCCCTATGGCTCCGATTGAGCTCAAACTTGGTACGGAGGTAGGCATTCGGGGTCCCTATGCCTATGCAAAAATTGGAGCCGCGGCTGCCATAGGGCCGGATAAAAGTTCGATCCTGGAATTGAGTCAAACGCATATACCAAAGAGTAGGTTTTTTTTTGACCTTGCTCCGCCCCTATGGCTCCGATTGAGCTCAAACTCGGTTTGTAGGTAGCCATTTGAGGTCCCTACAAGCATGCAAAATTCGGAGCAATGGCTGCCATAGGGCCGGAAAAAAGATCGATCCTAGTTCGGGGTAAAATGGCGGTTTCCGGTGTAGGTTGGGATTTGGTTTGGACCTTGCTCCGCCCCTATGGCTCCGATTGAGCTCAAACTTGGTACGGAGGTAGGCATTCGGGGTCCCTACGCCCATGCAAAAAATTGGAGCCGCGGCTGCCATAGGGCCTGAAAAAAATTCGATCCTAGAATTGGGTCAAATGCATATACGCAAAGAGTAGGTTGTGTTTGGACTTTTCTCCGCCCCTATGGCTCCGATTGAGCTCAAACTCTTTTATTAGGTAGCCATTTGAGGTCCCTTCAGGCATGCAAAAAATCGGAGCCCTGGCTGCCATAGGGCCGGAAAAAAAATGATCCTAGTTGGGGGTAAAATAGCGAATTTCGGTGTAGGTGGGGATTGGGTTTGGACCTTGCTCCGCTCCTATGGCTCCGATTGAGCTCAAACTTGGTACGGATGTAGGCATTCGGGGTCCCTACGCCCATGCGAAAAATTGGAGCCGCGGCTGCCATAGGGCCGGAAAAAAGTTCGGTCCTAGAATTGGGTCAAATGCATATACGCAAAGAATATGTTGGGTTGGACCTTGCTCCGCCCCTATGGCTCCGATTGAGCTCAAACTCGGTTTGTAGGTAGCCATTTGAGGTCCCTACAGGCATGCAAAAATCGGAGCCCTGGTTGCCATAGGGCCGGAAAAAAGTTTCGATCCTAGTTGGGGGTAAAATGGCGGTTGTTGGTATGGGTGGGGATTTGGGTTTGGACTTTACTCCGCCCCTATGGCTCCGATTGAGCTCAAACTTGGTACGGAGGTAGGCATTCGGCGTCCCTACGAACATGCAGAAAATTGGAGCCGCGGCTGCGATAGGGCCGGAAAAAAATTCGATCCTAGAATTGGGTCAAATGCATATACGAAAAGAGTAGGTTGGGTTTGGACCTTGCTCCGCCCCAATGGCTTCGATTAAGCTCAAACTCAGTTAGAAGGTAGCCATTTGAGATCCCTACAGGCATGCAAAAAATCGGAGCCCTGGCTGCCATAGGGCCGGTAAAAAGTTCGATCCTAGAATTTGGTCAAATGCATATACGCAAGGAATATATGGGTTTGGACCTTGCTCCGCCCCTATGGCTCCGATTGAGCTCAAACTCGGTTTGTAGGAAGCCCTTTTAGGTCCCTACAGGAATGCAAAAATCGGAGCCCTGGCTGCCATAGGGCCGGAAAAAAGTTCGATCCTAATTGGGGGTAAAATGGCGGTTGTTGGTGTAGGTGGGGATTTGGGTTTGGACCTTGCTCCGCCCCTATGGCTCCGATTGAGCTCAAACTTGGTACGGAGGTAGGCATTCGGGGTCCCTACGCCTATGCAAAAATTGGAGCCGCGGCTGCCATAGGGCCGGAAAAAAGTTCGATCCTAGAATTGGGTCAAATGCATATACGCAAAGAATATGTTGGGTTTGGACCTTGCTCCGCCCCTATGGCTCCGATTGAGCTCATACTCGGTTTGTAGGTAGCCATTTGAGGTCCCTACAGGCATGCAAAAATCGGAGCCCTGGCTGCCATAGGGCCGGAAAAAAGTTTCGATCCTAGTTGGGGGTAAAATGGCGGTTGTTGGTATAGGTGGGGATTTGGGTTTGGACTTTGCTCCGCCCCTATGGCTCCGATTGAGCTCAAGCTTGGTACGGAGGTAGGCATTCGGGGTCCCTACGCCCATGCAGAAAATTGGAGCCGCGGCTGCCATAGGGCCGGAAAAAAATTCGATCCTAGAATTGGGTCAAATGCATATACGAAAAGAGTAGGTTGGGTTTGGACCTTGCTCCGCCCCTATGGCTTCGATTGAGCTCAAACTCAGTTAGAAGGTAGTTATTTGAGATCCCTACAGGCATGCAAAAAATCGGAGCCCTGGCTGCCATTGGGCCGGTAAAAAGTTCGATCCTAGAATTGGGTCAAATGCATATACGCAAGGAATATGTTGGGGTTGGACCTTGCTCCGCCCCTATGGCTCCGATGAGCTCAAACTCTTTTAGTAGGTAGCCATTTGAGGTCCCTACAGGCATGCAAAAATTCGGAGCCCTGGCTGCCATAGGGCCTGAAAAAAGTTCGATCCTAGTTGGGGTTAAAATAGCGTTTTTCTGTGTAGGTGGGGATTGGGGTTTGGACCTAGCTCCGCCCCTATGGCTCCGATTGTGCTCAAACTTGGTACGGAGGTAGGCATTCGGGGTCACTACACCCATGATAAAATGGGAGCCGCGACTGCCATAGGGCCGGAAAAAAGTTCGATCCTAGAATTGGGTCAAATGCATATACGCAAAATGTAGGTTGGGTTTGGACCTTGCTCCGCCCCTATGGCTCCGATTGAGCTCAAACTCGATTTGTAGGTAGCCATTTTAGGTCCCTACGGGCATGCAAAAAATCGGAGCCCTGGCTGCCATAGGGCCGGAAAAAAGTTCGATCCTAGTTGGGGGTAAAATGGCGGTTGTTGGTGTAGGTTGGGATTTGGGTTTGGACCTTGCTCCGCCCCTATGGCTCCGATTGAGCTCAAACTCGGTACGGAGGTAGGCATTCGGGGTCCCTACGCCTATGCAAAAATTTGAGCCGCGGCTGCCATAGGGCCGGAAAAAAGTTCGATCCTAGAATTGGGTCAAATGCATATACGCAAGGTGTAGGTTGGGTTTGGACCTTGCTCCGCCCCTATGGCTCCGATTGAGCTCAAACTCGGTTTGTAGGAAGCCCTTTTAGGTCCCTACAGGAATGCAAAAATCGGAGCCCTGGCTGCTATAGGGCCGGAAAAAAATTCGATCCTAGTTTGGGGTAAAATGGCGGTTGTTGATATAGGTGGGGATTTGGGTTTGGACCTTGCTACGCCCCTATGGCTCCGATTGAGCTCAAACTTGGTACGGAGGTGGGCATTAGGGATCCCTACGCCCATGCAGAAAATTGGAGCCGCGGCTGCCATAGGGCCGGAAAAAAATTAGATCCTAGAATTGGGTCAAATGCATATACGAAAAGAGTAGGTTGGGTTTGGATTTGCTCCGCCCCTATGGCTTCGATTGAGCTCAAACTCAGTTAGAAGGTAGTTATTTGTGATCCCTACAGGCATGCAAAATATCGGAGCCCTGGCTGCCATAGGGCCGGAAAAAAGTTCGATTC
>OX336375.1:27513206-27534902 GCA_946902895.1 Fragum fragum
TCCGGCCCTATGGCAGCCAGGGCTCCAATTTTTTGCATGCCTGTAGGGACCTCAAATGGCTACCTACAAACCGAGTTTGAGCTCAATCGGAGCCATAGGGGCGGAGCAAGGTCCAAACCCAATCTGCTCTTTGTGAATATGCATTTGACCCAATTCTAGGATCGAACTTTTTTCCGGCCCTATGGCAGCCAGGGCTCCAATTTTTTGCATGGGCGTAGGGACCCCGAATGCCTACCTCCATACCAAGTTTGAGCTCAATCGGAGCCATGGGCGGAGCAAGGTCCAAACCCAATCTGCTCTTTGCGTATATGCATTTGACCCAATTCTAGGATCGATCTTTTTTCCGGCCCTATGGCAGCCGCGGCTCCAATTTTTTGCATGGGCGTAGCGACCCCGAGGGCCTACCTCCATTCCAAGTTTGAGCTCGATCGGAGTCATAGGGGCGGAGCTAGGTCCAAACCCAAATTCGCACCTACAGCGAAATCCGCCATTTTACCTCCATTTAGGATCGAACTTTTTTCCGGCCCTATGGCAGCCAGGGCTCCAATTTTTTACATGCCTGTAGGGACCTCAAATGGCTACCTACAAACCGAGTTTTAGCTCAATCGGAGCCATAGGGGCGGAGCAAGGTCCAAACCCAATCTGCACTTTGCGTATATGCATTTGACCCAATTCTAGGATCGAACTTTTACGGGCCCTATGGCAGCCGCGGCTCCAATTTTTTGCATGGGAGTAGGGACCCCGATTGCCTACCTCCATACCAAGTTTGAGCTCGATCGGAGTCATAGGGGCGGAGATAGGTCCAAACCCAAATTCGCACCTACAGCGAAATCCGCCATTTTACCCCCAATTAGGATCGAACTTTTTCCGGCCCTATGGCAGCCAGGGCTCCAATTTTTTGCATGCCTGTAGGGACCTCAAATGGCTACCTACAACCCGAGTTTGAGCTCAATTGGAGCCATAGGGGCGGAGCAAGGTCCAAACCTAATCTGCTCTTTGCGTATATGCATTTGACCCAATTCTAGGATCGAACTTTTTTCCGGCCCTATGGCAGCCGCGGCTCCAATTTTTTGCATGGGCGTAGGGACCCCGAATGCCTACCTCCATACCAAGTTTGAGCTCGATCGGAGCCATAGGGGCGGAGCTAGGTCCAAACCCAAATTCGCACCTACAGCGAAATCCGCCATTTTACCCCCAATTAGGATCGAACTTTTTTCCGGCCCTATGGCAGCCAGGGCTCCAATTTTTTGCATGCCTGTAGGGACCTCAAATGGCTACCTACAAACCGAGTTTGAGCTCAATCGAAGCCATAGGGGCGGAGCAAGGTCCAAACCCAATCTGCTCTTTGCGTATATGCATTTGACCCAATTCTAGGATCGAACTTTTTTCCGGCCCTATGGCAGCCGCGGCTCCAATTTTTTGCATGGGCGTAGGGACCCCGAATGCCTACCTCTATACCAAGTTTGAGCTCGATCGGAGTCATAGGGGCGGAGCTAGGTCCAAACCCAAATTCGCACCTACAGCAAAATCCGCCATTTTACCCCCAATTAGGATCGAACTTTTTTCCGGCCCTATGGCAGCCAGGGCTCCAATTTTCTGCATGCCTGTAGGGACCTCAAATGGCTACCTACAAACCGAGTTTGAGCTCAATCGGAGCCATAGGGGCGGAGCAAGGTCCAAACCCAATCTGCTCTTTGCGTATATGCATTTGACCCAATTCTAGGATCGAACTTTTTTCCGGCCCTATGGCAGCCGCGGCTCCAATCTTTTGCATGGGCGTAGGGACCCCGAATGCCTACCCCCGTACCATGTTTGAGCTCGATCGGAGTCCTAGGGGCGGAGCTAGATCCAAACCCAAATTCGCACCTACAGCGAAATCCGCCATTTTACCCCCAATTAGGATCGAACTTTTTTCCGGCCCTATGGAAGCCAGAGCTCCAATTTTTTGCATACCTGTAGGGACCTCAAATGGCTACCTACAAACCGAGTTTGAGCTCAATCGGAGCCATAGGGGCGGAGCAAGGTCCAAACCAAATCTGCTCTTTGCGTATATGCATTTGACCCAATTCTAGGATCGAACTTTCTTCCGCCCCTATGGCAACCGCGGCTCCATTTTTTTGCATGGGCGTAGGGACCCCGAATGCCTACCCCCGTACCAAGTTTTAGCTCGATCGGAGTCATAGGGGCGGAGCTAGGTCAAAACCCAAATCCCCACCAATACCGAAAACCGCCATTTTACCCAAAACTAGGATCGAATTTTTTTCGGACCCTATGGAAGCCAGAGCTCCAATTTTTTGCATGCCTGTAGGGACCTCAAATGGCTACCTACAAACCGAGTTTGAGCTCGATCGGAGCAATAGGGGCGGAGCAAGGTCCAAACCCAATCTGCTCTATGCGTATATGAATTTGACCCAATTCTAGGATCGAACTTTTTCCGGCCCTATGGCAGCCGCGGCTCCAATTTTTTGCATGGGCGTAGGGACCCCGAATGCCTACCCCCGTACCAAGTTTGATCTCGACCGGAGTCATAGGGGCGGAGCTAAGTCCTAACCCAAATCCCCACCTATAACGAAAACCGCCATTTTACCCTCAACTAGGATCGAATTTTTTCCGGCCCTATGGAAGCCAGAGCTCCAATTTTTTGCATGCCTGTCGGGACCTCAAATGGCTACCTACAAACCGAGTTTGAGCTCGATCGGAGCCATAGGGGCGGAGCAAGGTCCAAACCCAATCTGCTCTTTGCGTATATGCATTTGACCCAATTCTAGGATCGAACTTTTTTCCGGCCCTTCTGCAGCCGCGGCTCCAATTTTTTGCATGGGTGTAGGGACACCGAATGCCTACCCCCGTACCAAGTTTGAGCTCGATCGGAGTCATAGGGGCGGAGCTAGGTCCAAACCCAAACCCCCACCTATACCGAAAACCGCCATTTTACCCCCAACTAGGATCGAACTTTTTTCCGACCCTATGGAAGCTACAGCTCCAATTTTTTGCATGCCTGTAGGGACCTCAAATGGCTACGTACAAACCGAGTTTGAGCTCAATCGGAGCTATGGGGCGGAGCAAGGTCCAAACCAAAACTGCTCTTGCGTATATGCATTTGACCCAATTCTAGGACCGAACTTTTTTCCGGCCCTATGGCAGCCGCGGCCCCAATTTTTTGCATGGGCGTAGGGACCCCGAATGCCTACCCCCGTCCCAAGTTTGAGCTCGATCGGAGTCATAGGGGCGGAGCTAGGTCCAAACCCAAATCCCCACCTTTACCGAAAACCGCCGTTTTACCCCCAACTAGGATCGAACTTTTTCCGACCCTATGAAAGCCAGGGCTCCAATTTTCGCATGCCTGTAGGGACCTCCAATGGCTACCTACAAACCGAGTTTGAGCTCAATCGGAGCCATAGGGGCGGAGCAAGGTCCAAACCCAATCAGCTCTTTGCGTATATGCATTTGACCCAATTCTAGGATCGAACTTTTTCCGGCCCTATGGCAGCCGCGGCTGCAATTTTGCATGGGCGTAGGGACCCCGAATGCCTACCTCCGTACCAATTTTGAGCTCGATCGGAGTCATAGGGGCGGAGCTAGGTCCAAACACATATCCCCACCCCTTACCGAAAACAGCCATTTTACCCCAATTAGGATCGAACTTTTTTCCGACCCTAGGGAAGCCAGAGCTCCAATTTATTGCATGCCTGTAGGGACCTCAAATGGCTACCTACAAACCGAGTTTGAGCTCAATCGGAGCTATAGGGGCGGAGCAAGGTCCAAACCCAATCTGCTCTTTGCGTATATGCATTTGACCCAATTCTAGGATCGAACTTTTTTCCGGCCCTATGGCAGCCGCGGCTCCAATTTTTTGCATGGGCGTAGGGGCCCCGAATGCCTACCCCCGTACCAATTTTGAGCTCGATCGGAGTCAAATGGGCGGAGCTAGTTCCAAACCCAAATCCCCACCTATACCGAAAACCGCCATTTTACCCCCAACTAGGATCGAACTTTTTTCCGACCCTATGGAAGCCAGAGCTCCAATTTTTTGCATGCCTGTAGGGACCTCAAATGGCTACCTACAAACCGAGTTTGAGCTCAATCGGAGCCTTAGGGGCGGAGCAAGGTCCAAACCAAATCTGCTCTTTGCGTATATGCATTTGACTCAATTCTAGGATCTAACTTTTTTCCGGCCCTATGGCAGCCGCGGCTCCATTTTTTTGCATGGGCGTAGGGACCCCGAATGCCTACCCCCGTACCAAGTTTGAGCTCGATCGGAGTCATAAGGGCGGAGCTAGGTCCAAACCCAAATCCCCACCTATTCCGAAAACCGCCATTTTACCCCCAACTAGGATCGAACTTTTTTCCGACCCTATGGAAGCCAGAGCTCCAATTTTTTGCATGCCTGTAGGGACCTCCAATGGCTACCTACAAACCGAGTTTGAGCTGAATCGGAACCATAGGGCGGAGCAAGGTCCAAACCAAATCTGCTCTTTGCGAATATGCATTTGACCCAATTCTAGGATCGTATTTTTTCCGAGCCTATTGCAGCCGCGGCTCCAAATTTTTGCATGGGCATAGGAACCCCGAATGCCTACCCCCGTACCAAGTTTGAGCTCGATCGGAGTCATAGGGGCGGAGCTAAGTCCAAACCCAAATCAAAACCTATACCAAAAACCGCCATTTTACCCCCAACTAGGATCGAACTTTTTTCCGACCCTATGGAAGCCAGAGTTCCAATTTTTGCATGCCTGTAGGGACCTCCAATGGCTACCTACAAACCGAGTTTGAGCTCAATCGGAGCCATAGGGGCGGAGCAAGGTCCAAACCCAATCAGCTCTTTGCGTATATGCATTTGACCCAATTCTAGGATCGAACTTTTTTCCGGCCCTATTGCAGCCGCGGCTGCAATTTTGTATGGGCGTAGGGACCCCGAATGCCTACCCCCGTACCAATTTTGAGCTCGATCGGAGTCAAAGGGGCGGAGCTAGGTCCAAACCCAAATCCCCACCTATACCGAAAACAGCCATTTTACCCCCAACTAGGATCGAACTTTTTTCCGACCCTATGGAAGCCAGAGCTCCAATTTTTTGCATGCCTGTAGGGACCTCAAATGGCTACGTACAAATCGAGTTTGAGCTCAATCGGAGCCATAGGGGCGGAGCAAGGTCCAAACCCAATCTGCTCTTTGCGTATATGCATTTGACTCAATTCTAGGATCTAACTTTTTTCCGGCCCTATGGCAGCCGCGGCTCCAATTTTTTGCATGGGCGTTGGGACCCCGAATGCCTACCCCCGTACCAAGTTTGAGCTCGATCGGAGTCATAGGGGCGGAGCTAGGTCCAAACCCAAATCCCCAACTATACCGAAAACCGCCATTTTACCCCCAACTAGGATCGAACTTTTTTCCGACCCTATGGAAGCCAGAGCTCCAATTTTTTGCATGCCAGTAGGGACCTCAAATAGCTACCTACAAACCGAGTTTGAGCTCAATCGGAGCCATAGGGGCGGAGCAAGGTCCAACCCAATCTGCTCTTTTCGTATATGCATATGACTCAATTCTAGGATCGATTTTTTTTCCTGCCCTATGGCAGCCGCGGCTCCAATCTTTTGCATGGGCGTAGGGACCCCGAATGCCTACCCCCGTACCAAGTTTGAGCTCGATCGGAGTCATAGGGGCGGAGCTAGGTCCAAACCCAAATCCCCACCTATACTGAAAACCGCCATTTTACCCCGAACTAGAATCGAACTTTTTTCCGACCCTTTGGAAGCCAGAGCTTCAATTTTTTGCATGCCTGTAGGGACCTCCAATGGCTACCTACAAACCGAGTTTGAGCTCAATCAGAGCCATAGGGGCGGAGCAAGGTCCAAACCCAATCTGCTTTTTACGTATATGCATTTGACCCAATTCTAGGATCGAACTTTTTTCCGGCCCTATGGCAGCCGCGGCTCCAATTTTTTGCATGGGCATAGGGACCCCGAATGCCATCCCCCGTACCAAGTTTGAGCTAAATCGGAGTCATAGGGCGGAGCTAGGTCCAAACCCAAATCCCCACCTATACCGAAAACCGCCATTTTGCCCCCGAACTAGGATTGCACTTTTTTCCGACCCTATGGAAGCCAGAGCTCCAATTTTTTGAATGCCTGTAGGGACGTCAAATGGCTACCTACAAACCGAGTTTGAGCTCAATCGGAGCCATAGGGGCGGAGCAAGGTCCAAACCCATCGGTTCTTTGCGTATATGCATATGACTCAATTCTAGGATCGAACTTTTTTCCGGCCCTATGGCAGCCGCGGCTCCAATTTTTTGCATGGGCGTAGGGACCCCGAATGCCATCCCCCGTACGAAGTTTGAGCTCGATCGGAGTTATAGGGGCGGAGCTAGGTCCAAACCCAAATCCCCACCTATACCGAAAACCGCCATTTTAGCTCCGATTGAGCTCAATGGCCGGAAAAAAGTTCGATCCTAGAATTGTGTCAAATGCATATACTTAAAGGGTAGGTTGGGTTTGGACCTTGCTCCGCCCCTATGGCTCCGATTGAGCTCAAACTCGGTTTGTAGGTAGCCATTTGAGGTCCTTACAGGCATGCAAAAAATCGGGGTCCTGTCTGCCATAGGGCCGGAAAAAAGTTCGATCCTAGTTGGGGGTAAAATGGCGGTTTTCGGTGTAGGCGGGGATTTGGGTTTCGACCTTGCTCCGCCCCTATGGCTCCGATTGATCTCAAACTTTGTACGGAGGTAGGCATTCGGTTCCCTACGCCAATGCAAAAAAATTCGAGCGCGGCTGCCAAAGGGCCGGAAAAAGTTCGATCCTAGAATTGGGTCAAATGCATATACGCAAAGAGTAGGTTGGGTTTGGACCTTGCTCCACCCCTATGGCTACGATTAAGCTAAAACTCGGTTTGAAGGAAGCCATTTGTGGTCCCTACAGGCTTGCAAAAAATCGGAGCCCTGGCTGCCATAGGGCCGGAAATAAGTTCGATCCTAGTTTGGGGTAAAATGGCGGTTTTCGGTGTAGGCGGGGATTTGGGTTTCGACCTTGCTCGACCCCTATGGCTCCGATTGATCTCAAACTTTGTACGGAGGTAGGCATTCGAAGTCCCTACGCCAATGCAAAAAATTTGAGCCGCGGCTGCCATAGGGCCGGAAAAAAGTTCGATCCTAGAATTGGGTCAAATGCATATACGCAAAGAGTAGGTTGGGTTTGGACCTTGCTAAACCCCTATGGTTCCGATTAAGCTCAAACTCGGTTTGTAGGTTGCCATTTGTGGTCCCTACAGGCTTGCAAAAAATCGGAGCCCTGGCTGCCAAAGGGCCGGGAAAATGTTGATCCTAGTTGGGGGTCACATGGCGGTTTTCGGTGTAGGTTGGGATTTGGGTTTGGACCTTGCTCCGCCCCTACGGTTCCGATTGAGCTCCAACTTGGTCCGGAGGTAGGCATTCGGGGTCCCTCCGCCCGAGCAATAAATTGGAGCCGCGGCTGCCATAGGGCCGGAAAAAAGTTCGATCCTAGTTGGGGCTAAAATGGCGGTTTTCGGTGTAGGTGGGGATTTGAGTTTGGACCTTGCTCCGACCCTTTGGCTCCGATTGAGCTCAAACTTTGTACGGAGGTAGGCAATCGGGGTTCCTCCGCCCATGCAAAATATTGGAGCCGCGGCTGCCATAGGGCCGGAAAAATGTTCAATCCTATTTGGGGGTAATGCATATACGCATTGAGTAGGTTGGGTTTGGACCTTGCTCTGCCCCTATGGTTCCGATTAAGCTCAAACTCGGTTTGTAGGTAGCCATTTGAGGTCCCTACAGGCATGCAAAAAATCGGAATCCTGGCTGCGATTCGGCCGGAAGAAAGTTGATCCTAGTTTGGGGTAAAATGGCGGTTTTCGGTGTAGGTGGGGATTTGAGTTTGGACCTTGCTTCGCTCCTATGGCTCCGATTGAGCTCAAACATGGTACGGAGGTAGGCATTCGGGGTCCCTACGCCCATGCAAAAAAATGAAGCCGCGGCTGCCATAGGGCCAGAAAAAAGTTCCATCCGAGAATTGGGTCAAATGCGTATACGCAAAGACTAGGTTGGGTTTGGACCTTGCTCCGCCCCTATGGCTTCGGTTGAGCTCAAACTCGGTTTTTAAGGTAGCCATTTGAGGTCCCTACAGGCATGCAAAAAATCGGGGCCCTGGCTGCCATAGGGCCGGAAAAAAATTCGATCCTAGTTAGGGGTAAAATGGCGGTTTTCGGTTTAGGTGGGGATTTGGGTTTGGACCTTGCTCCGCCCCTACGGTTCCGATTGAGCTCAAACTTGGTACGGAGGTAGGCATTCGGAGTCCCAACACCCATGCAAAAAACTGGAGCCGCGGCTGCCATAGGGCCGGAAAAAAGTTCGATCCTAGAATTGGGTCAAATGCATATACGCAAAGAGTAGGTTGGGTTTGGACCTTGCTCCGCCCCTATGGCTCCGATTGAGCTCAAACTCGGTTTTTAAAGGTAGCCATTTGAGGTCTTTATAGGCATGCAAAAAATCGGAGCCCTGGCTGCCATATGCCCGGAAAATAGTTCGATCCTAGTTGGGGGTAAAATGGCGGTTTTCGGTGTAGGTCGGGATTTGGGTTTGGACCTTGCCCCGCCCCTATGGCTCCGATTGAGCTCAAACTTGGTACGGAGATAGGCATTCGGGGTCCCTACGCCCATGCAAAAAATTGAAGCCGCGGCTGCCATAGGGCCGGAAAAAAGTTCGATCCTAGAATTGGGTCAAATGCGTATACGCAAAGACTAGGTTGGGTTTGGACCTTGCTCCGCCCCTATGGCTTCGGTTGAGCTCAAACTCGGTTTGTAGGTAGCCATTTGAGGTCCCTACAGGCATGCAAAAAAACAGAGCCCTGGCTGCCATAGGGCCGAAAAAAAATTCGATCCTAGTTAGGGGTAAAATGGCGGTTTTCGGTTTAGGTGGGGATTTGGGTTTGGACCTTGCTCCGCCCCTATGGTTCCGATCGAGCTCAAACTTGGTACGGAGGTAGGCATTCGGAGTCCCAACGCCCATGCAAAAAACTGGAGCCGCGGCTGCCATAGGGCCGGAAAAAAGTTCGATCCTAGAATTGGGTCAAATGCATATACGCAAAGAGTAGGTTGGCTTTGGACCTTGCTCCGCCCCTATGGCTCCGATTGAGCTCAAACATGGTTTTTAAGGTAGCCATTTGAGGTCTTTATAGGCATGCAAAAAATCGGAGCCCTGGCTGCCATAGGCCCGGAAAATAGTTCGATCCTAGTTGGGGGTAAAATGGCGGTTTTCGGTGTAGGTCGGGATTTGGGTTAGGACCTTGCCCCGCCCCTATGGCTCCGATTGAGCTCAAACTTTGTACGGAGATAGGCATTCGGGGTCCCTACGCCCATGCAATAAATTCGAGCCTCGGCTGCCATTGGGCCGGAAAAAAAATCGATCCTAGAATTGGGTCAAATGCGTATACGCAAAGACTAGGTTGGGTTTGGACCTTGCTCCGCCCCTATGGCTTCGGTTGAGCTCAAACTCGGTTTGTAGGTAGCCATTTGAGGTCCCTAGAGGCATGCAAAAAACCAGAGCCCTGGCTGCCATAGGGCCGGAAAAAAATTCGATCCTAGTTAGGGGTAAAATGGCGGTTTTCGGTTTAGGTGGGGATTTGGGTTTGGACCTTGCTCCGCCCCTATGGTTCCGATCGAGCTCAAACTTGGTACGGAGGTAGGCATTCGGAGTCCCAACGCCCATGCAAAAAACTGGAGCCGCGGCTGCCATAGGGCCGGAAAAAAGTTCGATCCTAGAATTGGGTCAAATGCATATACGCAAAGAGTAGGTTGGCTTTGGACCTTGCTCCGCCCCTATGGCTCCGATTGAGCTCAAACTCGGTTTTTAAGGTAGCCATTTGAGGTCTTTATAGGCATGCAAAAAATCGGAGCCCTGGCTGCCATAGGCCCGGAAAATAGTTCGATCCTAGTTGGGGGTAAAATGGCGGTTTTCGGTGTAGGTCGGGATTTGGGTTAGGACCTTGCCCCGCCCCTATGGCTCCGATTGAGCTCAAACTTTGTACGGAGATAGGCATTCGGGGTCCCTACGCCCATGCAATAAATTGGAGCCGCGGCTGCCATAGGGCCGGAAAAAAATCGATCCTAGAATTGGGTCAAATGCATATACGCAAATAGTAATTTGGGTTTTGATATTGTTCCGCCCCTATGGCTCCGATTGAGCTCAAACTCGGTTTGTAGGTAGCCATTTGCGGTCCCTACAGGCATGCCAAAAATCGGAGCCCTGGCTGTCATAGGGCCGGAAAATAGTTTGATCCTAGTTGGGGCTAAAATGGCGGTTTTCGGTGTAGGTTGGGATTTGGGTTTGGACCTTGTCCCGCCCCTTTGGCTCCGATTGAGCTCAAACTTGGTACGGAGGTAGGCAATCGGGGTTCTTACGCCCATGCAAAAAAAATTCGAGCCGCGGCTGCCATAGGGCCGGAAAAAAGTTCGATCCTAGTTGGGGGTGAAATGGCACCTTAGCACGAAGTGCTCAAGTGAGCTATTGTGATCACCTTTCGTCCGGCGTCCGCCCGTCGTGCGTCGTCCATCAACAATTTCTTTATACGACATCTCCTCCCAAACTACTGGGCTAATTTGAACCAATTTTTGGATAAATGTTATTAAGGTGGTGCCCTTTGAAATAACTAAAAGAATTGAAATATGTTAAAATTTCTGGTTGCCATGGCAACATTTTTTTTAAGATAATCTTTTAAAATCTTCTCTTCCTTACCCAGAATGCGTAGGGCCTTGATATTTTGCATGAAGCATAAGTATATTGACCACTTTCAAGTTAGCTAAAATTATGACCCTCAGATCCCCAGGAGCGGAGCCCTAGGTGGTGGGGTTTATATAGAAATAAACCACGATATTTAAATCACATCTCAACCCAAACCACTGGGCAAATTTGACCCAATGGAATTGAAATCTGTTAAAAACTCAGGTTGCCATGGCAACAAAAGTGAAATTTAAAGATAATCTTTAAAAAACTTCTCCACCAGCCCCAGAAGGCGTAAAACTTTTATATTTTGCATGAAACATCAGTATATTGACCACTTTCAAAATAGCTAAAATCATGATCCTCTTGTCCCCAGGGGCAGAGACCCAGTCTTGTGGGGTTTATATAGAAATAAGAACGATTTTTAAATGACATCTCCTCCCAAACCACTGGGCTAATTTGAACCATATTTTGCAAAAAAATGTTCCTTAGGTGGTCCGCTTTAAAAAATTTCTAAAAGAGTTGAAATCCGTTAAAAACTCAGGTTGCCAAGGCAACAAAAGTGAAATTATAAAAAAATCTTTTTAAATGTCCTCCTCCTGACCCAGAAGGCGTAGAGCCTTGATATTTTGCCTGAAGCATCAGTATATTGACCTCTTTCAAAATAGCTAAAATCATGACCCCCGGGTCGCCAGGTGCGGAGGCCCAGGGGGTAGGGTTTATATAAAAATAAAGAACGATTTTTAAACATTTCCTCCCAAGCCACTGGGCCAATTTGAACCAAATTTGACAGAAATGTTCCTAAGGTTGTCCTCTTTTACAAATTGCTTAAAGAACTGAAATCCGTTATAACTCAGGTTGCCATGGCAACAAAAGTGAAATTTCAAAATAATCTTTTACAAAATAGCTAAAATCATGATCCTTGGGTCCCTAGGCGCGGAGCCCCGGAAGGGGGGGGTATAGGCATGAAGCGTCAGTTCACAGACTTCTTTCTTATTTCTGAAATTATAACCCATGGATCCAAAGGGAGGAAAAAGTTAATTTCTTCTTTCAAATCTGTCCTTAAGCCTTGGAATTGTAATTTAGACTTTTTGATCCCCAGGTAAATAGTCTATATATGTAAGTATGGCCCACTTGTATCATAATCCTAACCTTAGCATGAAATTAGACTGTTGAAAGGAAAAGAGCCTTTATCTCAGGTGAGCGCCCCAGGGAAACGGCTCTCTTGTTTTAAAAGGGACCCGACCGAGGTAGATACATAGTAGTTTATTTTTAGTTTAAACATATTTTATATCACGAAAATATGAAATGGGGTCGGACCACAAGCTCTAACAACTTAGTATCGGTCCGTCCCCTACAATACAAAGAACATTGACAAAGGCAACTATACAGAATATACATACATGTAGTTACTGATAAGAATAGTAGCAAGTTCGAATTGAGGGAGAAATTAACAAGGTAATAGGGAAGAAAAATAAAAAAAATGAATGATATACTACAAAGGATGGAAACAAGAGGCCCATGAGGGCCTGAGACGCTCTACTGGTTATCAAGTTCTCCGTTAAAGAAATCTGATATTTAAGGAAGTTAATTGCTCAAAGAAGAATGCATAATTTAAAAAAAGGGGGGCTTTATCCCCTTTATCATTTTAAGCAACAATTCTCAAGGCCCCTTTTCCCATGTTTCATGACGGATCCACTCCATTTCCAAAAGAAAGTTACCTTATGACCCTACAATCATTCTGTGAATATTTCATCAGAATCTGATAATAATTGTGGACTTTATCACATAAACAGGATTGTTTTGGATGAAAATCAATAAGGCCCCTTTTCCTGTGTTTTCTGATGGATCAATTTCATTCCAAAAGGAACTCTCCTTACAACCCGATTGTCCTGTGAAATTTAAAAGACAATTTGATAATGATTGTGATCTTCATCACATACACAAGAATGTTTTGAATGATAATCTGTAAGGCCCCTTTTCCTGTGTTTCGAATGCCACAATTATTCCATGCATCTTTGAAGAGAATCCAATAAAACTGTTGACTTTATTGTGTTAGCAAAGATATTAAATTCAAGTTCTCATAAGGCCCCTTTACCCGTGATATTTTACTGTAAGTTTTATCATTCTATGAAAGTTAAAAGTGAATCCAATGAAATATTGGGAATTCATTATGTTTACTAGAATATTTAAAAAAAATCATATGTCCCCTTTTTATATAATACTTGATGGATTGTACCCAGTTCTGAAAGAACCATCTAAGTATTTGTACAATCACTCTGTGAAATTTTGAAGTGAATCCGGTGAAATCAAGGGAGATCATTGTGTTAACCAGAATATTTAAGAGAGTTTTTCATAAGGCCCCTTTTTATGTGACCCTTGCTATAGTCAAATCCACTGTCAAAATCAACAATTGGAATGATGGTACAATCAATCTGTTTAATCTGTGGAATTTATTGTGTTAATGAGTTTATAGTGATATCTTCATAGGGCCCCTTTTCTCGTGATACTTTACAGAACAAACCAAATTTCAAAAGGAACAATTTTAATGAAGGTAGAATCATTCTTTAAAAATTAAAGAGAATCAATGAAAACAGTGGACTGAATTGTGTCAAGAATTTTTGTAACAAAATTTTCATAAAGCCCCTTTTTCCGTGAAACTTAACAAATCAGACCCAATGTACAAAGGAACAATCCTAATGATAGTTTGAAGAAAATGATAAAGACTGAGGACTTTTTTGTAATAATGATGTTTTGTAATAAAATTTTTGTAAGGTCCCTTTTCTTGTGTCACTTAACCAATCAGACCTAATTTACAAAGGAACAATCCAAATGATGGTACAATCATTCTATTAAAGTTCTAAGAAATTCTGATAAAGACTGAGGGCATTGTTGTGTTTATGAGGCTTTGGTAATAATTTTTCATACAGCCCCTTTTCCTATGATACTAGACAGATCAGGCCCAATTTGGAAAGAAACATTCCTTATGATGGTACAAACATTCTGTAAAAGTTTGAACAGAATCTGATGAAAACTGCAGACTTTATTTTGGTGTCAAATTTTTAAAATAAAATTTTCATAATGCTCCTTTTCCTGTGATACTTGAAGGATCAGGTCTCATGTCAGCATCAACAATCGTGATTTTTGTACAATGATTCTGTGAAGGTTTGAATAAAATCCAATAAAAGCTCTGGACTTGGTTACAAGGATTATAGATAAAATTCTCTAAAGGCCCCTTTTCCCATGATACTAGACAGATTCTAGAAAAGAAAGAATCCTAATGATGGAATAATCATTCTGTGAAAGTTTTAACAGAATCTGATGAAAACTGTTGACTTTATTGTGGTACAATGATTTTAAAATTAAATTTCATAATGCTCCTTTTCCTGTGATACTTGACGGATCAGGTCTAATGCAAACATCAACAATCATTATTATTGTACAATTATTCTGTGAATGTTTGAAGAAAATCCGATGAAAGCCCTGGACTTGGTAACAAGGATTTATAATGAAATTTTCATAAGGCCCCTTTTCCTGTGCTTCTTGACAGTTAAACCCTGTTATGAAAAGAATGATAGTTATGACCTTCCAATCATTCTGTGAAAGTTTCAACAAATCTGATCAAAGCTGTGGGCTTCATTGTGTTAACAGGGTTTTATTAATTGAATTTTCATATAGCCCCTTTTCCCATGTTACTTGATGGATCTGAACCAATTCAAAAGGGAACTCTTCTTACAAAAGTATAATTATTCTGTTTGAGTATAAAGACAACCCCATCTCATCTGTGGACTTACAAGCATTAATTAAGATTTTTTAAATTGAATTTTCCTAAGGCCCCTTTTCCTATGTTTCTCAATGGATCAGACCCAATTTGAAAGGAACAATCCTTATGATGGTACAATCATTATATGAAAGTTTGAAGTCAATCAGGTGAAATCTAGGGCCATTACGTGTTAACTAAGATTTTTTTTATTAAATTTTCATAGGGCCCCTTTTCCCATGAAACTTGATGGATCAAACCTACTTCCGAAAGGAACAATCAATTTAATGTAATAATCATTCTGGGAATGTTTGAAGAGAATTTGTTGAAAACTGTGGACTCTATTGTGTTTACGAGGACTTTTTCAATCCAGTTTTTATCGGGCCCCTTTTTCCCGTGGTCCTTGACTGATCATACCAAATTTTGAAAGGAACAATTCTTATGATGGTACAATCATTCTGTGAAAGTTTGAAGTCAATCAGATGAAAACTGTGGACTCTAGAGTGTTAACAAAGATCTTTGATTTAATTTTAATAAGGCCCCTTTTCCTATGTTTCTTGAGGAATCATATCCGATCCCAAAAGGTACAATCCTTATGATGGTACAATCATTCTGTGAAAGTTTGAAGAGAATCCATTGAAAATTGTTGGCTCTAGATTATAAATGAGAATTTTTTATTAAACATTTCATAAGGCCCCTTTTTCTGTGTTTCTTGAAGGATCATACCAAATTTCGAAAGGAATAATCCTTATGATAGTGCAATCATTCTGTGAAAGTTTGAAGGGAATTGGATCAAAACTATTGACTCCAGAGTGTTAAAGAGTATTTCTTAAAAGATTTTTCGATTAAATATTCATAAGGCCCCTTTTCCCATGTTTCCTGATGGATCTGACCAAATTCCCAAAGGAACAATCCTTATGATGGTACAATCATTCTGTGAAAGTTTAAATACAATCTGATGAAAACTGTGGAGTCCAGAGTGTTAACGAGAATTTTTTAATTAAATTTCATAAGGCCCCTTATCCCCTGTTTCAAGACAGATCAGACCCTTTTTCGAAAGGAACGATCCTTATTATTGTACAATCATTCTGAGAAAGTTTGAAGAGAATCCGATGAAAACTGTTGACTCTATCGTGTAAACGAGGATTTTTAATAGAGTTTTTAATTGAGTTTTCATAAGGCCCCTTTTCCCATTTTTGATGGATTATACCCAATTTCGAAAGGAACAATCCTTATGATGGTACAATCATTCTGTGAAAGTTTGAAGAGAATCCAATGAAAACTGTGGACTCTATCGCGTAAACGAGGATTTTTAATGGAATTTTTATTAAAATTTCATAAGGCCCCTTTTCCCATGTTTCTTGACGGATCATACCAAATTTAAAAAGGAACGATCCTTATGTTGGTTCAATCATTCTGTGAAAGTTTGAAGAGAATCTGATGAAAACTGTGGACTCTATCTCGTAAACGAGGATTTTTTAATTAAATTTTCATAAGGCCCCTTTTCCCGTGTTTCTTGATGGATTATACCCATTTTCGAAAGGAACGATCCTTATGTTGGTACAATCATCCTGAGAAAGTTTGAAGAGAATCCAATGAAAACTGTGGACTCTATCGCGTAAACAAGGATTTTAAATGAGAATTTTTTAATGAATTTTCATAAGGCCCCTTTTCCCGTGTTTCTAGACGGATAATACCCATTTTCGAAAGGAATGATCCTTTGGATGGTACAATCATTCTGTGAAAGTTTGAAGAGAATCTGATGAAAACTTTGGACTCTATCGCGTAAACGAGGATTTTTTAATTAAATTTTCATAAGGCCCCTTTTCCCGTGTTTCTTGACGGATCATACCCATTTTCGAAAGGAACGATCCTTATGATGGTACAATCATTCTGAGAAAGTTTGAAGAGAATTAAATGAAAACTGTGGACTCTATCGCGTAAAAGAAGATTTTTAATTGAATTTTTAATTAAATTTTCATAAGGCCCCTTTTCCCGTGTTTCTTGAAGGATCATACCATTTTCGAAAGGAACGGTCCTTATGATGGTACAATCATTCTGTGTAAGTTTGAAGAGAATCCGATGAAAACTGTGGACTTTATCGCGTAAACGAAGATTTTTTATTTAAGTTTTAATTAGGCCCCTTTTCCCGTGTTTCTTGACGGATCTGACCCAATTTCGAAAGGAACTATCCTTATGATGGTACAATCATTCTGTGAAATTTTGAATAGAATCCAATGAAAACTGTGGACTTTATCGCGTAAACAAGGAAAAGTTTAACGGACGGACGTGCACAAGAATAGTAACTCCACCTAGCTTATTTTTTAAGTTATTCCCCTTTGTTGTTTTTCATACTTGGATTTTATCCGGAGCATAACTCTAAAAGTATAATAGCTATGATCATGAAACCTTATGGGTGGATAGATATCATCAAGGGGAAGTGCAAGGCACAAGAATCGTAACTCTACCTTGCCTATTTTTTTAGTTATTCCCCTATGTTGTTTTTCATACTTTGATTTTGTCCGGAGCATAACTCTTAAAGTATAATAGCTATGATCATGACACCTAAGGGACTGGAAAGATATCACCGAGGGAAAGTGCAGTGTACAAGAACCGTAACTCTACCTAGCTCATTTTTTAGTTATACCCCTTTGTTGTTTTTCGTACTTTGATTTTGTCCAGAGCATATCTCGGAAAGTATAATAGCTATGATAATGAAACTGTATGGGTGGGTAAATGTCATCAAAGGGACGTTCAGTGCACAATAACCGTAACTCTACATTTCCTATGTTTTGAGTTATTCCCCTTTGTTGTTTTTCATACTTGGATTTTGTCTGGAGTATAACTCTAAAAGTATAATAGCCATCATCATGAAACTTTATGGGTTTGGTAAATGTCTTCAAGGGGAAGTGCATTGTTCAAGAACCGTTACTCTTCTTTGCCTGTTTTTTTAGTTATTCCCCTTTGCTGTTTTTCATACTTAGATTTTGTCTTGGGCATATCTCTGTAAGTATAACAGCTTTCATCATGGAACTTTATAGGTGGATAGATATCATCAAAGAACATATCATTTTTTTTCAAATCTCTTATAGTGTAACAGCCTATGGTTTTCAAAACCTCATGATAACAAGAAAAAACACCAGAACCATAAGCTATCATTTGAATTGTTACTCTTTCTTGAAATTAGACTTAAATTTTAATCCCATTTCCAGTCAACCAGTAGTGTGACGGGCGTATTTTGTGATAATTTGCCACCTTGTTTGGACTTAGAAAACACCAATTAGAAATTCTGTGGATTTTACTGCAATTTTGATCCAAATAGATTCGTTACAGTATCCCTCAAGATCAGCAACCCTTGAATGAACAAGATCTTTATTCGCATAAACCAAGATCCCTCCGCTATGGTTAGTTCTGTCCTTTGTATAAAGAGCGTCAAAAGATTGTGATAACAATAAGCAAATTTTGGAAAAGACATCATTTAGGAGAGTTTCAGTAAAGCATAAAATATCAAAATCTAGAAATCCATCTTTAATAAAATTAATTTTATTTCTAATGCTACGTATATTGCAATGAAGAATTCCTAATGTCGAATTATTTCTTCGTGTCATAGGTCCTGGGTTAACCTTAACATCCCCAGCCTGTAAAATTATAAGCCAATTGAACATGGAGAATGCGATTGAGCATATACCATTATTGGAAAAGGATACTTTACAAAGAGTTTCCCTTGTATACGTGGCTATAAATTTTATAAGGTATACTAACCAAATTAACAAATTGGGAAATCTTAGGCACTTATTTAAATAACCCAAATGCAGTTTGATATGAAAAAGCCCAATAGCAGCTCTCAATGTATTCAAGACATTACCCATTAGGATGTCTGATGATTTTTATATAGAGTTCGACAATTGGGGCTTTAACAGTCCAATAAAAGGCACATGATTTAAAAGAGAGACTAAAGCAAGTATAAGGGATGAACATGTATATACTGCGTAAAGTAGTGTGTTCTATCCTAGACAATAATTGGTGGAGTTTGGATTTTGAGGTTAAAAAATGAAATAATTAAAATCTTGAAGAAATATGATGATCTAATATAGAAGTATTTTACACACACACACACACATACATATATATATATATAAAGGGTCATTGTGTTGGAATAGGTTAAAGAAAATATTTTGTCTGTTCTTCGTGGATAAAATTTACAAGCTATATCTTTAAATCGATGCCTTAATTTAGATTGCCCTTGACTAAATAATAACTAAACCCTTTTCTTTTAGTTCCTTGTTTAGAACTAATATCTATTTTCCTTTACTACATTCTACAGTAGCGTAATTTCCATATATAGGCTATCGTAATAAACCGGTGATTATCTATCTGAATAAACTAAGTTATAGTTACATGAATCTAACTTGTCGTGTTTTCTTGTGCACGGTTAAGATAGCGGACTTATATTGTATATTATAGTGTTATATAGAAATACTTAAATTACTAACCTTTCTCATACAGTGAAGCCTTTTGACATCCCTCGAGAAAAACATTTTGATAACATTGTGGAAAATGAAGGAATTGCTTGTTACAAGCAATTTCTTCATTAACCGCAATCTTTTCTTAACTAAAATACAAAGATTTTTAAAACTAAGTCGACTTGAGAATGCCATCTGCAACTTCTTTCAATTTTGACCTGTCTTAATTTTGTTGTGAAGTATTTGGTTAAGTTAATTTTTCATTGTCCGTTTATATCTATTACTGGTGTCAAAAGTTTTTACCAGGAATAAAAATGGCTAGAATCCTCCGCCGGTGTCTACGAAAGAATATGGAATTAACGTTATTACGGTTGGGGATATTCATATCGACCGGACTATGTGTTATACTCTTAGTGATGCAGAAATCAAACAAAACAGGTAAAACTTCCTACATATCCAGTTCGTCAATTGGCCACCGAAACCTCGTAACTAAAGCTTGAATAAGATTAACCCATCCCCGGACAATTACACTTTTAAACGCCCCTCAATATGAAAAATTTCGATCACATCGTGGAGAATGAAGAAATTGCTTGTTGCAAGCAATTTCTTCATTTTTCACAATGATTTCTACCCGGAAACTTGAAAAAAATCTAGAATTTCATAAACTTAAATTGTCGTCTGCAGCTCCTTCCAATTTAGACCAGCCTAAAAATTTATCGTTTGGGACTGGAATAAGTCACTGGTTTTTGATCACTTCATAACAATTATCTTCGAGATTACTAAATATTTACTATAAAAACTAGTATTCTGTTATCAACAACTCAAATAGACTTGAAGTCTATTCGCTGATTAAACATTCATTCAGTTTGAATCTTATCTGGATCTTATGACGTAAAAAAAGATATCAACCATCCCTAACAAATTTTTGAGTTTCTTCGCACGACTAAGAAATTGAACGAGGAAGACATTCAAATATAGCAAGAAATGAAAGACTATGCAAATTTTGTAACTACAGTTTGTTGGAAAACGAATATTACTTTCTACCTCGTTTGCCCAAAATTTTCAGATTTAAGGAAAATATATTAAACGTACACGCTATTATTACAAATGACCATATATTCAAAAATTTTGTAAAGCTTTCGATGAAATAATGCAATCGATCGAAACCTATTACCAAATTCATATATTAAGCGTTTTTAAACAGAAAATAGTATATCTATGCACGCAATGTCCTGTTCTTCTGTATAGCCACGATGACTCATTATTTTGTGTAATATTTATTCATAAACTACATTTGTATTTCTCCTATTTCAACAATTATGTGTTTGTTTGTTTGCTGCAAAAATGTATTGTATTGTATTGTGTACAAGGAAAATGGTATCTGTAATACAAATCAGAGACCCTGTTAAATAATCGAATCTTCATTTATCTTGATTTTTCTTTTCAATCGATGGAATGCCGTTGTCAATTAAAATATTGACCAATCAAATTATTCCTTAACAAGAAATGTAAAATATTGATTTCCGACACGCGTGTATTACATTTTGGTAGGCGGGCTCCTTAAACATCGGGTTATTCAAACTGTAGTTACGACATTTGGGTCGCCAAACAACGACTTGCTTTTGTTATATACCCCTGACTATAATTTATTAAAATTAGCGTTGTTTGGTATCTCCGTCGAACTTTCGTGTTTAAGGTCAGTGGTTGTGACCAGCGACAAATTAATTCAGAATGGCAAAGAAAACATCGAACATGAAATGCAATGTTAAAAACGGTCACTTTCTCCGTCTATTTCTTCGTACTCAATTTCTTCGATTTCTCGATCCTTATCCCAACCTTTTCTTCTTTTCTCATGAAGGACTTCCGCCTTTTTCTTTTATCTTTAGTTCTCCTTTTTTAAGGATTGTGTATACAATCTAAAGGCCTACCTTCAACAGCCCACACAAGGGACCCATTTTGGCACCTCTCAAGAAAAACAACTTGGGAAAAGAATGTGTGAAATGAAAAAAATACTTGAACCAAGCATTTCTTTATTTGCCACAATGTTTTTAAGCCAGAGTTGAAAAAAGTCTCATAGATTTTGAATTGTCATCTGCAACTCTTTTCAATTTGGACCATTCTAAAATTGTGCCGTCTGGTAATGGGTTAAGTTTAATGAAACCTTTAATCATACCATAGTCGCGATCTTTGATCTTTATTTGTCAAAGTACCGAGAGTAACTGACCATGTTCCTAAATAAAAAAAGCGCATTCTTTAACAAAGTAAAACCCGGGTCCGTAGAAACAGGGAGGGGGGCACAAAGCTGCCCTCCAAAAGAATTTGGGAAAATAATGTAGAAAATGAAGAAATTGTTACCAGCAATTTATTCATTTCCTCAATATTTTCAATCGTTTAAGACAGGGATAATGCTTAATGTAGTCTGCAACTTCTTTGAATTTGGGCCAGACTTTTCTCAATAGGGTGAATTGTGTGTTAATAGTCGTTTGGAATTTGGAACAGTCTAAGGTTTTGTCATCTGGCAATAATTTTAAAAGAAAAATGTCAGAATTCTGAAATTCATTGATTTATCCTGCAAATAGCACACAGTGTTTGTCGAGGATCTGATAAGCGGGTGAACATTCCATGGTTTCTACACTGTACCGGTATCCCTGCATTTAACACCTTTACAAAAAAAAAGCTTTTAAACAAAAAATTCTTTTGTGGACTTAATGCTACAGATTTACTTCACCTGTCCTGGGCAATTACGA